>ML788623.1:152466-165404 GCA_009831015.1 Picea engelmannii
TAGGCTGTTGTTTACTCAAAGGCAATGGAAATGAAACTCGTGATGTATGACTCTGACCCAAATAATGCAAGGATATGATGAAAAATAATTCGTTTCATTCGATGAATCCTAGTTATGGGAGAGAGAGAACAATTTCCGAATCAGTCTCAATACTATAATGCAAATGCAATGCTCAATTTCTTTTCAGATTCCAATGCAAACAATCGTATATCAATGAAGAAGTTCCATATGTCTTTTTCAGCAATTCAATACTTTTAAAAACTTTGATTTTCAATGTTCTCGCAAAAAGCAAAAACAAAACTTGAAAGAAAACATGCAGTTCACTTTCCAAGAAGAACTCTAAATAATGAGAAAAGAAAACCAAATTATAAAGATCCAATCAAAACAACCCAATCCAAAACTTTCAATGAAAGCAAAAACAAAAGCAAACCCAGGAGTTCCTGAATGCAAATGAAAAAATGTCCTTTTGAACCAACAAGCAAACGAGAAACACCAAACACTTGACTCTCTGCCAATCACTGGTCTTCAGCTAACTCAACATACATAATTCCAGAAACCAAAGAGATTGAAAATGCCAATAAGAGCCAAAAATTGAAAGTCAAGCTATAAAGGCAAGAAAAGACCTTGAAAACCTAGATCTGTTCAAGCAAGCAAACTAAGCAAAAGATAAGTAAGCCAATGATCCAATAAGTCAAAAAGGTATAAATCAACAGATCTAAGTTGTTGATAAAGTCAAAACTTGATTTCAAAAAATTTTCAAAATCTGCCCGCAGGCAAGCCTTGGACACAGTGCGAGAATGTAGAATTCTTGCAGGCCACTTCAATGCAGAATGCGAACAGTTCACACTGGAAGATATAAGAAGAATGTGAACTTCCAAGGTTCTCACAGGCTGTCAATAGGTACAGTGCGGGAATCCCTGGAACTAATGAAAAATTTGAAAATGCAAGCAAAATCCAAGTTGGCTTATAGACCCAGAAGGTCTCTCAGGGTATCCTGAGGACTCAGAGACAGACAAATCAAAAGAAAAATGCAAGCAGAGAAAATGGCCACAGAAAGTTTAAAAAACCAAAAAGAAAAAGGGATAGGTTCCCCAGTTGAGTCGCCAATTTTGTTATGGGATAAATCCGTAGGTGCAGACACTAACCGATCTCCCTAGATCCACCTGGATCTAGAACAAAACAGGACAAAATACTACTCTTTCCCTAGATCTAGTCTATTGAGTGAACTAAGAGATAAAGGAATGTGGACATACCTTATGAACGCTTTCCTAAGTCGCTGTTGTTCCAAGCTTTGCTCCGATGCTCTTGCTCTGTTCAGATCACGACAGAACAAACCAATCAAAGTAAAGGCAGATTAATATATTCAATAGCTAGTCTATACATGTGATCAAGGAATCATGTAATAAAGTGACATCATCTTTATGGGAAAGGGACATATTACTGTATCGATTAATTGAAAGAGAAACTTACAACCTGAGCCTTGATGTCGTAGGTCTCCTTTCGATGGCTTCTAGTTCTGACACACACACTTGCTCATGCATGAAGAAAATCAACCACTTATGATGACCATGCTGTAGTCTCTTGCTGCTGTAGTATCAGTTCTCCATACAGGCTTCTAGCAATTCTCCAATCAATCTCTTATTGGCTTGCTTATGCTTAACCTTTTCCATGAACAATCTCCTCAATATATAGGAGAAGATATATTAGTTACTTGGATAGGGAATGATCCCAATATATCTGGAAAGTCAGTATTTTTCCAACCATTTGAAAGCCAACTCATCCTTCTAGAAGATTCCCTTCTAGAAGGATCGAGAACTTATCCATTTTCCTTCTTTAAGGTCATGTTCGCACCCTAGCCTTGAATACAGTGCGAGAAGTTTGCACCCCAAATGAGAGTAGCCTGCGGTAATCAAGCATTCCCGCAGGAGAGTATATATGCAGCTTGCGAACTATCTTTAAAATATGATTTTTGGAAACTGATAAGTGTAACCTTTCTCAGGAAAATGTTCTTATGGAAGAGTTTAATATTTCATCATCATGACATTATCATAACATCATCACAATGACCAAAATTGTGGATAACACGTGGGGGTCAAGGAAAGCAGAGAGTAATGATGGTTCTCTCTGTGCCATCCGAGACACCTCATTGTAAAGGTAATGAGAGTCAAGATACTGTCACCTTTCTGGAAACTGTACTGATGTCGACAGGAAGGGAGACATGACTCCAAGAAGCAAAGGGATTCATGAAATCTACATGATACGATCAGGGACTAAGGAGATACATGGACAAAGTCAATATGCGGTGAGACTCAAGACTTCCATTGGTTGGGGATATTTGTGAAGGATAAGTGGCAGCAACCGTGGAACTGAATCTAGCGTCAGGGGGACGACTAGATTAGAGTTAAATTGTGCCAGAGGCATGACAAAGTGGACAAACTCAAAGATCAGGGGTAAATGGACGATGGGATACTCATGGTTTATGGATGATGTCAATAGGAGGAGAAGGTAATGAATTCCCCAACCAAGGGCGACATGGGTTGATTTTTCCGAAAAAGGAAGGTCGCCAAAGGTGACGACTAAAAAACTATGTAATGGTTGGAAACGAAGGTTTTGTACAATTACCAAATAAATAAAGAATAATTGGGGATGAGCATACAGTTATAGAAATGGGTGCCCCAGTGCAATATGGCTTGGCCTGTGAGAGTGCAAGTTGGGTGGAAAATGGGGGAGGGTGGGGGCCCCATAGGTGGGTTTCTGTATTAGGTAAAATGAGTGGAGGACAACCTGTAGATGGGCAAACTGATGGTGGATGAGATGGAGAGCTAATTGATACCACAGAGGTGTAGTCAAAATGTGAATTGTGATGAGATTACGCGGAAGTCCATTATGGGGAAGTTAGAAAAATAAGGAGAAGGAGCACGTGGCTAATTCTCGAGCATGCAATGACTATGAGGAATCCAATCCCCAGGGGGTGAAAGCAGCATGAGTGTCAAAGTGTCAAGGGGGATTATAAATGGGACAACTCATGTGGGGAAGAGTGTTACCGGGTGACATTACTGAAATGCAGTGGAGGTGTGAGTACTACAGAGCCGGATGAGGGGACCTTAGAGGAAAATATCGGAGGGTGTGATTGGGAGATGCAATTGATATTCAAAGGGAATGATTACATGCTAGTAGCGATCATATACCTAAAAGGGCTGTGTTGATGTGGGGAGACCAAGTACCTTCACACATGAAAACCAAATACCCGACGTGAACAATATCTGAAGATAAAGAGCATATAATGGTTATTTAATAATTTTGAACATAAGCATGCGTACCTGGGCGTGATGTGAGAAAAATGCTCCCCAGGGGCTGGAGATGGATGGTGGCCCGGGGAGTGTGACTGTGTAGGTGGCGGGATCCTAGTCCCGTAGCTGAAGATGGATCAAAAAACAGATGTTTGGAGCCCCCGGAAATGATCCTGGAAGTTTTGGCAAAGGGACTATATATAGCGGTAGGGCCCACGTTGCCACCTCATTTCTACCTGCTGCCAGAGTGATTGGACGAGAGATTTGAAGATTTCAGGAGATTGAGCTAGCCAATTCAGGATCAACAAGTTTCAGGTTAGTGGTCGTATCCTCCTGCACGGTATCTAGGGGTTGTTTTTTGGGTAGGGCTTGTATGAATGGTCGTACAAGGGGGTTTTGTGAGGGTGCCCCCCCCAGTGCATGGACGATCGAGTGTTTCGTGCATATGAGTGCATGGCTGTAATTTGGAGAGCCGTGCACGGGGGTGCCCAAATGGGAAAAACAGGCGCACATAGGATGCACGCCTGTGCAAAGCACAACAATGCATCCATGCACGACTGTGTTCTTGACAGTTGCGCAACTGTGGAAGACGATCCGTAAATACTCGATATGTTGCGTGTGTTTCTTGGATCGGGAAGTGAGGTCATCCAAGTATGCGAGGATGATATGAGCCATATCATGAAAAATGTATGTCATGGCCCATTGAAAAGTGGCACCAGTGTTCTTAAGGCTGAAGGGCATGACACGATAGGCGAAAGTGCCCCAAAGGGTAGTGAATGCGGTTTTGTATTGATCGGCTGGGTGGATCTGAATTTGGTTGTAGCCCGAGAAACCATCCATGAAGGACAAAGCCTCATGATTGGTGCAATCATCGATAATTTGGTCGATAAAGGGAGTTGGAAATTTGTCTTTGGGACATGCATGATTGAGATTGCGAAAGTCTGTATAGACGCGGATAGTGCCCTATTTTTTGTTAACAAGGAATGGGTTGGAAACCCATGATGTATATGCGATGGGGTATATGAACCCAACAACGCGTAATTTGTCAATATCGGCTTTGATGGCCATTGATTTGGATGGGTGTAATGGACGTTTCTTTTATCGTACAAGGGTAATATCAGGCCATGTGTCTATACGATGTTCAACAATAGAGGGATCAAGACCGGGAATTTCTGTGTATGACCAGGCAAAAATGTCCCCGTATTCCTGGAAGAGAGCTTTGTAAGATAAGATATCTTTAGGAAGGCATGCGGCGTCGATGGTGATTTCCTCTATAACTCCAAGTTTGATGGAAATATTGATTTTGACGGTGGGGGAAATGTTGGCCATGTCGCCTTCTTCAAAAGCATTGGTGGCAGGTATAGGGTTATTGAACCAGTTTATATGCCCTGATGGCATAAAATATTTATATTCGATTATGTATATGGTTTTTTGGTTAGGAGGTGCAAAGGCGTCCTATGAGAGAAAGAGCGCTTGGTGATGGAGCAGATCCCATGGGCAATCAGGGGTAGCTAATTCCTCGAGGATGTCTTCATCGCAGTGGAATTGTCGAGAATATAGGGGATCTAGGGGAGTAACGTTGGTGACTGTCACCGTGTGGTTTTCTTCTGGTGGTGACAAGGGAGAGGGGGTGTCACAAGTATATTGAGATGGTTCGCTCGACATAAACCAAATATTGAGATATTGTGGGTTGAAAATGGAAATTGGGCGTAAGATTTCTGCGGGGAAGTGAATGGGATAATTGGGGGGATTTGGGGGAAAATCCTCCTTTAGGCTATCTATGAACCATGGAGGAGTGGGAAATCCCTCAAGCTCATGGGAGAAGATATAAACAATATCTAGAGAGGGAGTAGGGGGAACTACTAGCATTGTTGGTGGTGAGGTGATGGGAGCAGTTTGAATAAGGGCCATTTGACGACGCCTGTATTCAATAATCGTGGGACACTGGTAGGTGAAATGTGCTAGTGAGTTGCAGAGAGAGTAAGGGCATCGCATCCTTTTGTTGATTTAGGTTGTGACATAGTGGATGTCAGTGACTTGTGTTGGAGATGATGTGGATGGGAGGGGTATGTTGGAAAATATGACGTACAACTGTTAGTGTCTGTCGAAAGTGAGGTAGCGTTGGGCAATGGTGGGTGTAATGGCCATACTATGAACATCTGGAACAGGGGAATTTGGTTCGCAAACCTTTGCTACATGTAGTATGGGAGGCATTGGTAGTAGTACTAGGTGAACTAGAGGAAGCGACCAGTGGTGTCGTTATCCAAGGCAGTTGAATTAAATTGCGTAGCTCGGGGAGGGATGGGCATTTATTAGTGGGGTGTCTATCTTTCTCCATAGTGCGCAAGGAGGCTGAACTCATGGGGCAAGTGGAGGGGTGGGCTCTTTCTTCTTCCTTCTGCCCCCAATTATAGTATTGGTGTTAGCGAGTGGGGGTGAGGGTGGTGTAGTTGGAGTAAGTATTGGAATCTGCATCAGGATTCCTTATGTTTGGGGAGGAAGGGATGGTTGAGGGACCATTGTAGGTGGATGTAGATACCATACTAGAATTTCCAGCACCATATTGGGGAGGGTAAGCATTGTGGCTACTTGGAAAGCTTGTACGCCTGGTGGGGGGTAAAAGAAGGGGATTTGGTAATCGCTTGGGGGACGTTCTCCCCAACTGGGATGTGGCCCTAGGGGAGGGTAAAGTCAGGAACAGGTGGGACTGAAGAGTGCTCAAGGGATTCCTGAGGAAGGAGCTTTGCGATGAGTGGTAGGTCAGATAGTAAGGAAGCCTCTGTGGGAGGAAGGGTATCTCCAGTTTCAGTTCCATTGAATGAGACAACACATACTTGTGCTGAGGGATGGATGAGCCGTGGTGCTCCATGGTATGTCCCTAGTAAGGATGGGTCTTTGAAAATTCCGAGACCCATCTCAATGAGTGGGTAGGCATCGGGATTAGTGTGGACCAAAGGTAAGATGTTATTGATGTTGGAGGAAGGGTTGGGCTCGTAATGTGACACTTGATCAATAGTGATGATTTTCCTATTATGGGGGAACATCATTGTGAGAAACACGGAAGAGACCACAACCTTCATCGCATACATGTAGCTATGCCCAAAAAAAATGTTGTAATCAAGCAGAGCGTCGATAACTTCAGTATCAATGAGGATAGTCTTTCCCCCGAGTTCAACGGGGAAATTTTGAAAGAGCCCTTTTGGAGAGGATGGTCGTCTGTCATAAGCTCTCAGGGTAATGGCAGAGGGTATGAGCTCGGGGGAGCCAAGTTTCTGCCATACAGTTTTGGACATGATGCACATGGGTGCACCTTCATCAATGATGCAGCGATGAACTGTGATGTTCCGAATTTTAACCGGTATTTGGAAAGCTACCAGAGTGGGGAGACGGGGTTCCCCACTATCAAGGTCAAAGGTGATGAGCCGAGTGTCAATAGGGTTGACTGCCCCCAGGGAGGAAAGTAATGATTTCCACTAAGTAGGACAGGTTTGAAGGACTTCTAAAACTGACATAGCAGTAAGAGATTGTTCCAAGTCATCAACTAGACTGTAATTGTGGGCCGCCCTAGCCTGAGGGTTGTTGACATTCTGTCATAATGGGATGTGAGGAATACGAAGGGGTGGTTCAGTGTTAGGGAGAGGAATCATCAAAGGTGGCCCAGTTGTGGCTGGAGTTTTTTTCGAGGTAGTGGGAGAAGAGTTAGGGGGTGCACTGTATTGATGACTGCGCGTTTGTAGAAGAATTTTTCCTCGCTAGTGAGGAAGATAGTGCGATCTGCTGAAGTACCTGGGTTGGGATATTGTCCCATCTATGGTGGGGCAGGATGCATCTCTTGTTGGGTATTCATCACCCCTTGGTGTGGGCTGGGGTTTTGAAGCACAGCTAGAGGGGGTTGCTTCACATATTGTTGTGGGGCATGCTGAGGGGCAGACAGTGCTATGGGACATGGTCCATTTCTGGATTCTTTCATCCATTTGAAGTCGACGATTTGAGGGAAATGGTGAGTATAATGACCATACTCACCACAGAGGGCACAAGGGAAGTTAGTCCAAATATTTTTGTTATTATTCCCTTGGTGTTTGTTATTATTTCCCCCTTGAGGGTTCTAGTTCCCTTGATTTTGGTTTCCCCCGGAAGGTTGGCTCTGCTAGGGGTGATTCCCTTGGTCCTGAATTGTTGTTGTTTCAGTTTTTTCCTTTATTTTTGGCATTATTCGACTGATGGGTCGGATTTTCCATATTCAGTTGTTCGAAATTGTGGACTTGCTGAATGAGAGAGGGTTGAACAAAGTTAATCCCAACATGTGGTTGGCCTTGTGGAGAAGCAATGGGCTGGGGAGGACCAGGAAATGGGAAGTACGGATTATGTTGTGGCAATGATCTGTAAGGTACATAGGAAAGCATGGAGCTTTAACTAGTGCTTCGGGTGTAAGCAGAGGTGGAGGTGTTTCCAGAACTAGGTTGAACAATCGGGCGCGACATGGGTGTCGGTGGGGGTCCACTCATGGGTGGAGGGGGGACAATAGGGTATGGTTGTTGATAAGGGGGAGGAGGATAATAAGGGTTGCCTCCATATACCGATGGATATTGAGGTGTTCCATATATAGGTGGTTGTTGGAGGTGTGGATTGTGGTGTGTAGTGGTACCGATCAATCCATCTACGGAGTGAGACATCCCAAGTTTGTCCTGGATAAATGGCATGGGTCTTGGGGTGTTAGGTAGTACCATATATAAGTACCCTGACTGTGAATAAATGAGTTCGAATTATTGAGCCTTGCTGATGGATTCTTCTTCAGACTAGGGGAAGGCGGCAGCCACATTTTTGGCAAGGAGGGAAACAAGTGATTTGAGAAACCAATTGAGGCATTGTTGCTTGGTGGCTTCTTCTTTGCATAGACTACATCGCTGATGCCATTCATGAACGTGGTCATCGATGTGTGTAGAAGAGGTTTGTTTAAACTCTGAGAGCAGTTCGAGACCATTGTCATGATAGATTGGTAGTTGAAAGAAGGTCAAAAATGATTTGGCCAAAGATTCAAAGGTCATATGGGACCCAGATTTTTCCTCTACATACCACTTGGCTGATAGGCCAGTAAGTGTGCGTTGAAATAATATCAATCGGACAGAGTCATCCATGATGTTGTTTGAAGAGCACCATAAGTGGAAGGTCATGATATGGTTGGCCAGGTCGTCTCCCGCTTTTCCTTCAAACTTGGGAATGTATGAAGGTAGTTTGGTAGGCATTGTAGGCCATGTGGGGTTGTGCAATATAGGATCATTAATGAGCTTAATCAGATCTGTTATGTTGAGGGAATCCAAGTATGACATTTGCAGTGGTGGAGAAGGATTAATTCTCGTCATGGTAGGAATGTTTTGTGTACCTGAACCTTGAGGAGGGTTAGTTCCAACCATGGTGTGAGTGGTTTGGGTACCTAACCCTTGAGGGGGGTTAGGTGGAGTTATACTTCCCCCTTGGGAAGAATTTTCCCCCCCGCTTCCGTGTAAAGGAGAGCGAGTGGATGGTTGAACTTGGAAAGTGGACCCAAGTAAAGTGGAACAAAGCAAAGCGGATCCCAAGACAGTAGCACTCACAGGGGTGTGAGAAGGTGGAGCCGATGAGTTGGCAAGACTAGGAACTCCCCCTAGAATAGGAGGGAGATTTAGCAAGCGTATGGAATGACGGGGATGTTGTGGGTCTCCTATGATGTCTGACTAGTAAAGTGGATGTGTGAAAAATGATGATGAGAGCAATACATGAACAAGAGTCTTTGCTATAATTTTTTGAACCTGTCATAATATATCTCACAATCGTATGTAATCACAAGAGAATCATACATAAATCAATAAAGAAGCATACATGTGGATAGGTGGATTTTGTTCACGTTGGAGAACAAAGAAAACAAATGCTCGTGTCCTAAAAGACGTAACGTCCTTCCTCTCAAATAGCACTGGACCTTCCAAAAACACTCAACAGTGGGGTCTGAAGCCATCGGAAGAGGAAATAGTGAAGGATGAAATAATTAGTTATAATGAGGGGTAGAGGATGCATATCCCAAAACAGATGGCGATATTTCCCAATAGCCACACAAAATCCGATCAAGGTGCAATTGCATCCCACAATTGCCACCTGGGTATATGTCCTAAAATTTGGTCACTAGGTACCTCAGTCAAAGTGCGACATTTATATTTTCTGCCTAAGAAATGGGTCATGGGATGGATCCCATCCAAGAGGTGGGTGCCTGAAGGGGGGACGCACAAAACAACCAGACCTTGGCCTTCAACCCTTCACAGGTATCTCCCTGCCTTATGGTGTAGGAACACTTGACTTGGAGGATTTAAAGTTCCCTATTTGACAACTTCTTTTGTTTGAAGATGTGAGAACCTAATAACGAGGAGTTATTTGGATGCCTATCCCCAAGATCCTACCTATACTAAAAAAATTCTTTTGGCAGCTCTCGTGGAGGAAAACTTAGTGAGTTTTTAGAAAAAATTTAGATGTGGTTGTTTGAGAGATTGGAGGTGTGAACCAATCTCGTTGAAATTAAATGGGAGTGGATAGTTTCGTCAAGAAAAGGGGTGGGGCATTTCAGAATCCCTTTGGAGGAAACTTACTTCAACCTCCATGTTTCGAGATGAAAACTATGTGAGTGAATAATGACTTTGTGTGTGAACAAGTGAAAGTGTGCCAAATTTTTAATAAGTTAGGTGTCACCTTGCTACATGTGGACTTCGTTTGGTCCTTACAAGTGTTGATTACCTAATTTACTAAATGCCATTGGTACAACCTTGAGGAATTTTAAAGTCCCTAGAGAACTAGCATGTGGACATGTGGGTCCTTACCAATCCTTTAACTCCCTAGTGTGATTTAATCTAAGAAAGCTTCAACTACTATCCTAGATTGTGGACATGTGGTCATGTATGGGCCCGTTACAAAACCTTTAAACTTCCCTAGTGATTTAATCTAAGAAAATAATTTCAAAACTATCCTATCTTTGCAGCATGTGGCCATGTATGGTCCCTTACAATTTTAAAATGTTTTGAAAAAGAAACTAAGAGGAGTCCCGAGGGGGTTGTTGTCCTCTCCTAAAGATTTTTTCTTTTAAGGGAGATGAAATTTTCCCTCAATCTTTTTTCTGATTCTCAAGATCGCTCTGTGGCGTGAGAGAAGAGCATAGTCAAAGATTGACGTTCAATTTTTGGTCCCAATGCAAGTAGTTATATTTGTGATATTTGAATGATTCCAACTTAATTTTTACAGTCAAAGCAAGCCATCCATGTGGCAAAATGAGAGAAAGAAGTGGGAAAAAATATGGATTTTAACCTCCTAAGTGCCTATGTTTTGATTAACCCTTCATGTGGAGAGGGAATCTAAGTGTGGTGCATATTACAATATGCATAGAATCAAACTTAAGAAGGCTATGGGCCTCCAACAGATTAAAAAAACCCTTACAATGTCTGATTTTCTGAATAGATGCACGGGTCACAGAGTAGACAGAGGCGCATTGGGCGCTAATGCGCGAATTAAAAATGAATTTTAGGCACAATGTGCTGAATGCACTAAGGAAGATAGTGGATTTTGTGCACGTTCTCGGAAGACGCGCCTATGGGTCAAAAAACCCGCGCACTTTCTATTACACGGTCGGGACGAAAATTTCGGATGAAATTCTCTTAGCTCAACTCCGAATTTGGTTTTTTGCAGGTAGGCATGGGCCGATTATAGTTCCTGCAAGTTAAATAAACCGAAAAGAAATGCTCAAACAACCCAAATGGGGAGGAAAATGATACCTATCCCCAGTGGAGTCGCCAATCTGTTACGTCTCTTTCGTCACCTAATTGAGAAAAATCAAGACGCTTACAAGCCCAGTTGGGTTAGCTGGGCAGGACAACAATGAATGCAAGAGTTAGAAACATCAAGCATGAGAAATAAACAAAAGACTGAGATAATAACAATAAAAGAAATTAAACTAGAGTGCATAAGCGAAATAGAACAAAAATAAACAACAGTCACACCACCGATAGATAAGTTGTATTAATGGGAAAACAACAAAGAGAAATGGAGACTTATGGGTCCCCTCTTCCTCCAAGGTAGGGCTCTTGAACCCCCAATGATTGAGCTCTTATTACAAGTAACAAACTAGAAAGAAATGGTGAAGAAATCCTAAATCTCATTCACTCAAGAGGTGATGTGAATAGTTTCAATGAAATGGTTCTTGTATACTCTTGATGAGGAAAGAGGATCCTCCAAGAGAATATAGGCAGCATAAAAATACAAATGAATTCCTTTAAAATATAGTGCACCCATGGCTTCTTTTTATAGAAAATATTTGAGGCATTATTCAACTAGTCTTTAGTGTGAACAAGGGGCTCTTTAGGGTACACTTAGGTATTTGACCAGCCCCCCACTCAGATTCAGCTTGGATTTGGGTGTCAAATTGACTTGGGAGATGAACCAGAAGTGGGTGGAAGGATGACCAACATCATAAATGTGTCGTTCTGAGATGTGCACGGTTTTTTGCATCCGCATTCGCACATCGGGTGCATATGCGTTTTTCCGGCGTTATTCGACTGCCGTACATGCACACGCTGCCTTTGTATCCTTAGCGCATGCTGATTTTTTAACCAGTTGTATAGTTTTGTGCCCTTTGGAAATGCATTTTCTGGGCCATGAATGAACTAATGGGTGTTTGAAGATGCTGGATTACTGTAACCATTTGCAGACAAAATTCCAGTGATAACAATGAGGAAGAGAGAAAATCCCAGGAAGGCCTTGGTTCGAATCTACGAAGAAGGCGTGGATTTGTTCTTCAACAGGGAAGGTGAGGTCCGAACATTAGAGTGCATGTCGAGGCTAGGGTAGGGGCTGCGTCTGCTAGGTAGGTTCCCAAAGGAATTTCTGAACGCAACGGTAATTTTATTTTTTAAGTTCTTTGTCTCGAATTGCAGTTGTTTTAATCTACTTGATTGCCCACAATCTTCAGCTCCATATAATTTTCATTTTTTCATATTTGCAGTAGCATGGGATCAAATTTATTTCTCTGATGGCCTGTCCACAATCTTCAGCTATGCAATAGACTCAGGCAAAGCAATTATTTGATTGTAACTGATATTTAACATCAAATTTATTTCTCTGCTGGCCTGTCCACAATCTTCAGCTATGCAATAGACTCCGGCAAAGCAATTATTTGATTGTAACTGATATTTCACTCGACAAGAGAAGTGAGACCCCCTATCAATTCCGATAGAGGAGCAAGATAGTTAAAATTGCTGTTGAGATCTAGGTATTCCAGATTCATCAGGTTCCCAAGATATTCTGGAAGGCCTCCAAGCTTGTTCATGTGGACATCCAGAAAGCGGAGAAACATCATGTGGGAGATGGAATACGGAAGACGCGTCATCTTGTTCGAGTGAACACACAGCTTCCGGAGATTCAGGACTTTGAATCCCAACATTTTAGGCAGCCAGGTGAGCTGGTTGAAATCGACCATGAGCTCTTCCAGTGCATTGAACAAAAA
The DNA here is from genome assembly GCA_009831015.1 of Picea engelmannii. Lineage (NCBI taxonomy): Eukaryota > Viridiplantae > Streptophyta > Pinopsida > Pinales > Pinaceae > Picea > Picea engelmannii. The sequence continues at coordinate 165,268 of ML788623.1, forward strand.
AACTATTGTCATCCTCACGACCAGGAATAAAGCATGGTAGAGTTTCTTATTAAATGAAAAAGGGAGAAAACTCTGGAGTGTTAATTTGAATAGCCTACCTGTAGCTTCCAATGCTATCAGGAAGTGCAACAAGAGCA
>ML788623.1:175249-212193 GCA_009831015.1 Picea engelmannii
ATGTTTATGTCCATGGAATTCGCGATTTCCCGATTCGCGATGTGCTTTAGCCCTCCTGGCTGAGCCCTGGTCCATGTGACCGTTACCCGTGACCGCCTCCTTATCTCTGACAGCTGGCCTCCACTTATCGGGGTTTCGCGGATTGCGATTCTGAATTGCACAAAACTCTTGTCAACGGGATCCCCGATTTCCCGATGAACAAAATGCCGATGGCGCCTTGATCTTCGACACCTGTCCCTCAGTTGGACGGTCCCGATCCCTTCGGGATTTCAAGGCTTTCGATGTCAATTGACTTTGTCATTCCAAAGTCTCGATCCCCAATACTCCTTTTAGATAATCAACGGTCCAGATCACTTTTAGCTCGACGGCTCAGATTACATCGCAAAATCGCATATCGCGATTTCAGAGTTTCTGTTGTAGTGTGTTCTTGACATATCAAAGTCCCGATCGCCGATGCCTCTTCTGACGTCACACGTGGTTTGACACGTGTTAGATCCTGCCACGTGTCACTCTGATTTGTGAATTGCATGAGCCTAAAGTGTTAGATCTGCCTCACACCTGTCATCCTCTGATTGTGCCACGTGTCCCTGGGTGACGTGGTCTACCGACATGAGTTGGATCAACGGTCTAGATGCAATCTTGGCTCAACGGCTGCAATTTCATCGCGAAATTGCATATCGCGATTTCGGGGTTTTCGTTGTCATTGTTCACGAGCCTCGTGAAACTCCGATTCCCGATTCTCCGATGGCTTATCTCCCTCGCAGCTTCTGCATATCTGACAGCTGTCGGGGTTTGCTTCCAATCTGACGGCTGAGAACACTTCTTTTCTGCACTTAACTCCTGCGCTTAACATCTGCGCAGCTTCTCCTGATCCAAAAGATGTCGGGATTTCCGAGTGGTATCCGACGGTTCTCGGTCTCTTTCCTATGCTTCTTGCGCATATAAGACTGCTATTCCTCCTGAGCTTAATTTCCTTTGTCTTCTGTTTGCCTGTCATCTTCACTGTTGTACTTGCCGTCAATGACAAGCATATGCTAACTGTTACACATTTCCAACAGAGCATTTCCAGAAAAATTCAAGGCCTTAAGCATCACAAGACGCCTGATGGAATGCGACAACGATCTAAGCTGATTCGAATCAAGATCCAGATGAGTAAGGTTCACCAGATTGGTCACAAATTCATCCACGCTCTGCTAAAAGCAATTAATTCTTTGTCATTCTCTGGACATATATGCAGATTGCTTCCAGTACTATCGATAAAGAGTATTCTTGAAATAATCTTACCTCTAGGTAATTATTAGAGAGGTCAAGCTTGACAAGTGTAGAGAACAGTTTATGTATCGCTTCTGGAACGCTATGAAGGAGAAGCCCACTAAGCTCAAGCTTAAGGGAGGCGTTTTTATGAGAATATTGATGCAACAACGCTGCAATTTTCTTCTCGGCCTCTGGAAGCTCGGATGTCTGCTTATCGGGGCCCACTAAAGCGTTCTCTGTGGGCATCGCAGGTAGGGTTTCCTCATCGATCATGAGACTGTCATAGATTTGGTACTACTCCGAGAACATCATGACGGCTTTGTAGGAAAGATTTTCCTCTTCAGCGTCCATCTTGGCATGAGCCTCCATCGCTGCCTACACTTACATCATCAATATCCGATAAGGCATATATTTTATGGCATTTCAAACATTGTACATACTTTATTCTTAAAATAAGAAGAACTCACCTTTACAGATTCCCACTGACCTTCATCCATGCTTGTCGGTGATGACAGAGCAGCGATGGCCTTCAATTTCTGGCATAACTCTGACTCGATGCGAGCAAGAGCTTGGTCAGACTGATCCGACAGAACTCGATCGGGTCGAGTGCTGAGATCTCCGGTGGCTGTAAACGACATTGAGGCGGTGGACGACAAGAAATCGATCGGGTCGAGCACTGAGATCTCTGGCGGCTGTAAACAGAATTGAGGCGGTGGATGGCTTGAGGCGATGGACAACAAGTAGGACGACAAGCACACGTGGCAGATTATCAAAAGACGATAGATTGTCAAAACACGTGTATCGTTGAAAATGGCTATGGACACACGACTAAAAGTCGAGAGCGAACTCTCCCTAAAGGAACGCTTTCGGCGTAATAAAATTCATAAAATAAAATAAAAAATACAAACTTTATGTATATACACATTTTTATATCAATGCAAAATTTTTTTTAGTATTTAAAAATTTATATCTAAATTATTGATTTTGTTGGTTGTTTATGTCTAGTTAGTACTATTTGACACTGGAAATGTACCTAGTTTGATGAGGATTTAGTTTCATTCAGTTTACGATTTATTATACATTTTGAAAAACAAATAACCCTCAATTATTATCTTTTGACCAAAACTATTCATTACTTATGCATTCAGTTATATTAAGTTTCATTGTTCAACATATATTTCTCAATTAACTCGGCAGGACTACGTTGCCATACAACCCTTGTTACTAAGATAGTAGCAATGATATTGATTTTGTTACTTTGTATTTATTTCCCTATCATAAGATCTGTGCATAGTCACTACTCCAAATTTTATAGTTTTCTAATGTCATATTTTTTTATTTACTTTTGAAGATGAAAAAATAGAATGTGTTTTGAAGTGCATCTCATTTATTAGTCTGTAAAGGTGAGGAATAATACCACTTCAATGAGGTCAACAAACAAACATTATGTATCTTACAACATTTCAATTAATAATGTTGTTGTAATGTAAATTATTAAATTTAAAATTACTTAAAATTCAACAATTTATATACCACTAACAATAACATTAAATACATTTGTTGCAAGGTACATAGTATCGGTAAAACCACTATACCTTCTTTCAACGACCTCTAGCTCATTTCATTTTAGAGTCCAAGGGTTATGACACACTTTATTATCAATCTTGTGTGTAACATTGTTGTGTTGAAATTACAATATAAAGTTATTTTAACTACTATCTTATTAAATGAATTTTTTGAATTATGATACTTTCTTTTGTTATTTGTTTTCTTTGTCATTGTGAATTCTACGTGTTATTAGTCTTTACCATGGGACTATAACAATGAGTTTGCTTTTGATGTGACATTGATGTGATATTAATTTGCCTTTTATCATAAATTTGTGTATGCAATGTAATGTTTAACATAGGAAAACAAATATATATTTTTGGATATAGTAAAAATATTTGTGTTTTTCATTTCTAATTGATTGATAGAATTGAAGTGTTATTGCTCCCTTCATGTCTTTCAATATATAGAATTAATTAAATAATCAATTAATTTCACCAATCACCACATCTAAATATAAAAAGTTGTACTATATATTTATTATTATGAATTATTATATTTATATTGTATTTATTATTATGCATTATTATATTTATATTATATTTATTATCTAATATATTATTTATTATATATTTATTATATTTATGAATATTATAATTCCATTCAGCTTATTGTTCCTTATACATTTTGAATAACAAACAACCATCAATTATTATCTTTTGACAAAAAATATTCATTACTTGTGCATTTAGTTATATTAAGTTTCATTGTTCAACATGTATTTCCCAACTAACTCGACAGGGACTGCGTTGCCATGCAACCCTTGTTAGGAGAAAAACATATATTGTCTGTGTGTTAAATACAACATGATCAATGTGATGTGTTATTAGGAGAACCCACATTGAAGAAGGGCCCATTTTCCTTTCCTTTCCTCCTTTGATGACTAAAGGAGAAGGTCAATATGTGAGGTACTTGGTTTTAAACAACGAGGTTCGTCACTATAGGGCTCTTATTAAATACACAAATACAAAACTTTGATATTAGTACATGATGATATGTTACCCCTAGTATGGTTTAGTCCACCCACATGCTTTTCAATGCCTCTTTCTTGTCTCTTATGAATTCTAGTGATAAACATGAGTTGTTTAATGATAACTTCAAATAAAATCATCCATTATTATTTCATTCCTTGAATGATAAAGATATACATGTGTTAAAAACATGTGTTTCCTCCTGAAAGTCACAGGTTCAAATCCAAAGGGGGGTAGGGTATGTATACCTATGTAGACTTTAGCAGTGAAATCGTTGCGCGGAGGGGTTCCCTTGTCCCACAAACAAGAGAGTCTCATACACCAATTTGGTGTTAGATCAACTACAATAAATAATAATGTTACATGTGTATAATATAGGATTTAGAGAAACACACAATTATCTCATATAACGTGTTTAGAAGAAGAAGTAAAGAGTATCACTTTACCTAACCTATGGGTCGGAAAATTTACTCTACATCTAAATCCACATTCTTCCCAAAATCAAAATTTAATATTAAAAAAAAAACGTAAAAATAAAATATATTATTTCTTTTACTTTAATATCTATATTTTCATCCCTCTTTTACCAACAGAACCTAATGACTTATCAATTACAATAGCTACGTAATAAGTGAACCATCAAAATATATATATATATATATAAAAGGTGTAGTTGAAATTGCGTGTTGCTTTCATATTCTTCATATGAAATGAATGCTTTGTCAATTATTAGTGGCCCCATATAACTTCTAGATGCATTTCGTTTTCTTTTATTTATGTTTGCACAATTTTATTTTTTATTAAAAAAAATAATTTAATAAAATATTTATACAAAGTGAAAAATAATTTATAATCATATTTATATAAAATAATATTTTTTAATTAAAAAATTAATATAATAAAATACAAAATTTAAATTAAATTAAATTTAAACTAAAAAATATTTATAATCATTTTTATAAGTTATTTTTATTTAATATAATTAATAATTTAAATAAAAAATCAAAATCCATAAGTAAATTCTAACTATAATGATATCGCACAAGTACCATCCAAACCCTAATGAAAATATAGTTGACATCAAATAGCAAGTGAGCGAGATCTTTTTTCACTTATACATTTCATCACATGTTAATATAATTTTATATGTTAATCAAAATATTAATTTTGGATGTTAATCAAATTGTATAGAACTTTATATTTTTAGTCTCCGCGGCCATCTACACATGAGATTCCTCCTCTCAGTGGCCATCTGCACACGAGATTTCTCATCTCTGCGTTTTTTTTCGGAACCTCTGCAGTTTTTAGAACAAAGCAATACTTTTGTGGGTTTTTTTTAACACTCCACGGTTTTTTAACGAAACAATACCTCTACGGTTTTTTTGAACGAGCTCTCTTCGGCCATCTGCGGTTTTTCGTCTCGAATTTGCGGTGAACACAGAAGCCATCCAAACCCTAAGGTGGAAACTTAGGCGTAGATCCTAACATACGGAGGCCCATTTCTAGGACTAGGGTTACGGTTTTGAATTCTCGGTAATACGAAGTTGATTTGACCAAGCGATTCGATAGATCTGAGCGAGTGATTCTGGAGCAAGGTGAATATGAGGTTTTGAATGAGGCGAAGAACAATAAATCTGGTGAGTTTGTTGCTACTCATTTTCTCTTTACTCTTATCATATATAGTTGTCAAGGGCAGCAGGGTATCCAGGTCCGCGACCTGCATGCAGAACAACTCATTTCGGGTTTAAAATACAAACAGGCAGGCTCAGTCGTGCGACGGCGGAAATCCATAAGGCGAATCAATCTACGACATGTTTTCTTTCTGAAGGTCAAGGGTTGCACGAAGTCTAGCGCCTGAGCAAAGGTTAAACCTGGGCTGCAGATCTGATGAGGAGAAATCAACGGTGGAAAATTAGCACGGAAGTCGGGAGTTCGGAATGTTGTTAAAGTTGTTCATCAAAAGGTTCAAACTCCCGAAACCCGAAATCAGCAGGAGTGGTCCATCCAGCAGGACAGGTGGCAACAGATCAACTTTTCGCCCACTCAAAAGGGCAGAGTCGTGAGGACTCACGAAGTGTGAACTTGCGAGTTGATCTGAGTCGTTAATCGCAGAGGGTCGTGGACCGTCGATCTGGGCGAGTCGGAGAATCGGGAATTGAAAAAAGGTAGGTAAGCTAGCTTCCGACTTCGCGAAACGCGAAGTCTCGAAACGCTCAGAAGTTGGGCCCCAGGTCATGGCTCGAGGTCACATGGAACGATGGAGAGGAGACACGCCAAAGGCCGAAGATGCCCGTGTTGGTCACAGAGGGAAATTATCGGGTTTTTAAGGCGTCGGGTTGACTCGAAGGACCGCTAGTAGCACATAACAGCTCCCTGAGCATTCAAGCCTCGTCCTGATCTCGATGAAGCAGTTAATAAAAGCGGGGGGAGGTGGTTGAAACCTCGTCTCACCCCATAAATGGAAAGCATGGAGGATCCGACCATGGGAAATAGAGTTGTCAGCCCGTGATACCCCTGCGAGTGGTTTCTTGCAAGCCCATACTGATCTGAGCTTGCGTCTGACAGAAGAATATGCAGACGCCAAGCCTTGAATGCAACGCCATGGAAGCTTGAGCACACCTCTGTTGTTGTTTACGAAGTTTTTGAGTATATGTCTGGAGTTCTGTTATTTTGTAAAGGAGGTCAACTGGTTAAGCAAATCTCCCTATTTTGTAATGTTTTGAAGCCATAACTGTTCTCTGGTTATGTATAAGATTTGAGACTTTCAGATTAATAGAAGTTAGCCTCTTTTCATTTCTTTGTAAAAACTGTGCTAAAACACTCGGGCATGGAGGATCCAGTCGAGGGTTGTTATGCTGTTGTAATGTAGGTTTGATTGTAGCGGTATCATGACCAGTTTTATTAAGCTTCCTTGTGATCTTTTTCCTCTTACACTGAATGGCTCGGGCATGGAGAATCCAGTCGAGTTGTCGTAGCCGCATGGTGATGTAGGTTTGATCATTGTGCTGTTGTGACTGTGTTGTTTGGACATATTTCAGTGTCTGAAGCTTGAGCTTAAGAGTGATCTTGAGTCTAAGTTTTTCTTCTCCAAGTTGCTTGAAGGCCTGATGCCCATAGCAGTCTTGTCCACCTTTCTTACTAAGTCCTCCCTCTACTCACACTTAAACTCAATTTATTGACTAAAGTTAGGTGTGGCCCTCACTTCCCTGTGCATTTCTGGTCCAGTTCTATGTTGAACATCATTCATATATTGAGTTTTGTCCATTGACCTCCACTCATATAAAACAAACATCCACCAAAAAACTCTGATGGGTACTGGGCTCATCCTTTCACAATCTGAGGGTGACTATCAGTGCTAACATTTTTTGCATCGTTGTCGGGGACGAAGTGAAGCTATCTTCCATGGGAGAACGACAACGAGCTTCTGATTTTGAAGGTGCATTAGGTATCAAAACCATTGAAGATTGCGCTTGCACCTGACGACTCCACTGAGGCAAATCCACTGTCTCGGTTCCACTGTTTCAGCGTGATTGCTTATGGCTACACCTGGTATCCCCCTGGGAGAGCACAACAATCAGATCTGGTCTTTGATGGTGAACAAAGGCCAAACACACTCCTACTTCATATCATTCACCTTGCGACTCCACTGATTCGAAATGAACAAAATCCTGGCTCGGAGGTTTGCTCCTTTTAATTTTTCTGTTGTTCCTAGTTTTCCTAATATTGTCCCTACTATGGATGAATGGGGTGATTATTTGCCCATATTTAGAGAGCGTAAAGAGGACAACCCTGCTTGGCATCTCCATGAGTTTCATGAACTCATGCATTAGTGGGAGATACATCATGAGGATGTTTTAATGAATATGTTCATGTTCTCATTGGACAAGGATGCCCGTGAGTGGTATCAATCCTTGCCCCCTGCTAGCATCTCCTCCCTGGAACAGTTTCATGCAACCTTTAATAAACATTGTCAAAGGTATTATTCCTCTGAGTTAATCTGTCATAATTTTTGTGAGGAATGTGAAGGCCATGATCAAGATATGGTTGTGTCTAATGAAGGCTGTGAGGATGAGGACCATGAGGAAGATGAAGATGCTTTGGGCGAAGTAATGAAACTGGTAAATTCTCTCTCTGCCAAACTAGAAAGGTTGGAATCTGAAGAAAGCGTAGAGGATTTTCCAGTCCTTGAGGCGGATATTCTTGGCAGCTCTACTAAGGGTGATAATGAAGATTTCATAGTTGTAGAGGCCTTGCATTCTACTCCTGAGGTGCCTGTTGTCCCTATCTTGGATGATTATTCGGATGAAGACCAACATAGCCCCACATCACAATTTGTTGACCTGGAGAGTAGCCAGCCGGTATATGACAGCTACGAATCAGATTCTGAGTTGGATATGTCAGATTTCCAAGAGCATGCAACAGAGCCCTGTCCTCTATTCATTAACGAAAATCTTCATGAGGAAATCATCCATCCTGAGCAGCGGAAGAGCAAAGCTTTCCCATGGGTCCTGTTTATGATGATTATGATTCTGAACCTTGGGAAAGACATAAAGAAGAAAAGGAGCAACAAAAGGGGCAATTCATAGCCTTCCCAGAGCCTGTAGGTGAGAAACCACCACTTGAGACCAGTCAGCCCGCATCATCCTCCCATCTACCTGTGCTTATCAAAGATATTCAGCCATGTGTGAGCAGTTGTGGAGCAGATCGGGCTCTCTGTTACAAATTTTCCAGAGTTTGCCACTCATTCTATGAGCTTGTCAGCGAGTACATGGAGCTGCATTTCCTTCATGCCTTGGAGTCACCTAGTTTTTTCTCAATTTTAGCCTTTGGAGGAAATCTGAAGGATGTAACCATTCTGCTGTCACGGTTGCATCATCTGTTATCAATCATTGACAGAGTAAAGGAACTTCCAGTCAGGAAGTTACTTGATTGGCTATGGTGGAAATTTGCTTTCACCTAGCACTATGTAAAAATAAATTAGTTTAGGACTATACATAAATAAGCTCCCTGGAGCATGTGTGTTTATTTTTGTTTTCTACTTATCGGCCAATATTTTTTAGCAGGATGTTTTGAGCTCGACTCCATAGCCCAATGCTTAAGGCGACTAGAACTACTTGTTCTTAGCAGCTCGCAGGGAGCATGCCATCCCCTGTGGAGCCATATGTTATCACATATAGTTGTCAAGGGCAACAAGGTATTCAGGCCTGTGGCTTGCACAGAAAGCATCCAAGCGCAGCATGCAGAACAACTCATTTTGGGCTTAAAATACAAACAGGCGGGCTCAATCATGCGACGACAGAAATCCATAAGGTGAATCAATTGATGACATGATTTCTTTCAGAAGATCAAGGGTTGCGTGAAGTCTTGCACCTGAGAAAATGTTAAACCTGGGCCATAGATCTCATGAGGAGAAATCAATGGTGGAAAATTAGTGCAGGAGTCGAGAGTTCAGAATGTTGTTAAAGTTGTTCATCAAAAGGTTCGAACTCCCAAAACCCGAAATCAACAGGAGTCGTCCATCCAGCAGAACAGGTGGCAGAAGATCAGCATTTTGTCGACTCACGGAGGGGAAAAAGTCAAAGGGAAGATTCGTCAGGACTCGCGAAGTGCGAACTCACAAATTGATCTGAGTCGTTAATCGCAGAGGGCCATGGACCATTGATCTGTGCGAGTCGGAGAATCGGGAATCAGAAGAAGGGAGGTAAGCTAACTTTCGACTTCGCAAAATGCGAAGTCCCAAAACACTCGGAAGTTGGGCCCCAGGTCATGTCTCGAGGTCACATGGAATGATGGAGAGGAGCCGCGCCAAAGGCCGAAGACACCCATGTTGGTCACAGAGGGAAATTATCGGGTTTTTAAGGCATCGGGTTGACTCGAAGGACTACTAGCAACACATAACAACTCCTTGAGGGTTGAAGCCTCATCCTAATCCCGATGAAGCAGTTAATGAAAGCGGGGGGAGGTGGTTGAAACCTCACCTCATCCCATAAATGGAAAGCATGGAGGATCTGAACATGGAAAATAGAGTTGTTAGCCCGTGGTACCCCTATGAGTGGTTTTTCTTGCAAGTCCATACTGATCTGAGCTTGCGTCTGACAAAAGAAGATGCAGATTCCAAGCCTTGAACACAATGCCATGGAAGCTCGAGCACGCCTCTGCTATTGTTTATGAAGTTTTTGAGTATATGTTTGGATTTCTATTATTTTGTAAAGGAGGTCAACTGGTTGAGCAGAGCTCCCTATTTTGTAATTTTTTGAAGCTAGAACTATTCTCAGGTTATGTATAAGATTTGAGACTTTCATATTAATAGAAGTCAACCTCTTTTCATATCTTTGTAAACACTGTGCTAAAAAACTCGAGCATGGAGGATCCAATCGAGGGTTGTTATGTTGTTGTAATGTAGGTTTGATTACAGAGGTATCATGACCAGTTTTAGTCAGCTTCCTTGTGATATTTTTCCTCTTACATTGAATGGGTCAGGCATGGAGGTGTTAATATTATGGTAGATTCGGCAGGTATGAACCTCTATTGTGACCTATAATGAGATTAGAATATTCCAGAAGGAAGAAAAGAAGTGAAGGAAACCCTAGACAAGTTGTCGGCTGCAGGAATTTATTTAATATGAATTTATTAGTACCCAGGAGGAGAAGTCGGCCCCAGTAAGCCTGCCTAGACTACTATAAATACATGGCACTAGTTCTCATTATACACATCTCAGCAGTTGCAGAGAGAACTGGATCTGCGCAAGTGCAGTGGCAGTTTGTGTGCAAGTCTCCGGGAAAGTGTGCACCAGCTTCTGGGTGGGAATATTTGATCAGCTTGGTTTCTATTCTTTCTTGATGCATTAGCCTCTCTTGGCTATTGGATTGCTACCAAGATTCTCTTTTCTGTCAAGGTCAAGGTGCTTGGAGGGTGGCTTCAGCCTATGGTTGGCTGGCGAGGGTATCATCAATGGTAAAACGAGCACAATATTCTATATTCTAACAGGTTATGGGCCCACAACCTTCTTCATTCAGTCTAAACACTGGAAGGAAGCATAGCTGCTAGATATTGATCTTGTTGAGGAACTACCACTAGGATTACTAGCAGGAGCAACTTCCAAAACACTGCAGCTAGGGTTACTAGCAGAAGTAGTTGCAGAAACCCTAATTCTCAGATCCAACACCTTGTGATGGAGCATCTCGCTGAAGGAGAAGATATTCAGATGCACCCTAGTTCAGTGCACCTTTTGGCTCTCTCAAAAGACAGAAACGATGAAGTTGAAGCTTTGGATCAAGGCATGACCAATTACCAGTCAACCAAAGACATGAGCAAAATGATCAATCTCTTAAACTACTCAACACTCACTGGAACGATTGAAGATGACATGTGGATAATCGATAGTGGTGCTTCTAGGCACATGATGGGAGATCAAGCTAGAATCTCAAATCTAAATGAGAAGAAGACATCTTACAAAGTGGAGCTTGGAGACAAAAGCACTTACCCCGTCGAAGGATTTGGACAAGCCTCCATCAAGTTGAAATCAGGTAACCATGTTCACTTAAGCAATGTTTTATATGTACTTGGTTTAGAAAATAATCTTATGTCGATATCATGTCTAGAAGACAAAGGAAACAGAATAGCCTTTGTGGATGGAAAGGTGTTATCATGGCATAAGAACTCCAGCATAGAGAATGCTAGGGTTATTGGAAATCGTGAAGGAAATCTGTATAGACTATTAGAACAAATTGAAGAATCTCTCGTACATGACGAAGTAGAGATTTGGCATAGAAGGTATGATCATATCAATTATCAAGCATTACCTTTTCTCAGAAGAATGGTTGAAGGAATACCAGAATTGAAATCTACACATGAAGGAATCTGCAAGGGATGTGCCCTTGGGAAGAATATCAAGAAACCATTCCCAAGCAGAAACAACAGATCTAAGGAGATCCTAGATCTAATACACTCAGATGTTTGTAGTCCAATGCCAGTCAGATCCCTAGGAGGATCTCTTTACTACATAATCTTCATAGATGACTATTCAAGAAAGACGTGGTTATACCTACTAAAGACAAAGGACGAAGTATTCAGCAAGTTCCAAGAATTCAAAGCAGAAATAGAAAACCTCACGAACAAGAAGATCAAGACATTACGAACAGATAATGGAGGAGAATACACCTCGAAGGATTTCATTGCATTCTGCAAATCGACAGGGATTAGGAGGGAGCTGACTGTTCCTCATAATCCTCAACAAAATGGTGTAGCAGAAAGAAAGAACATATCTATCGAAGAAACCATAAAATCCTTATTGAATGATCAAGGTCTATCCATGTTCTTATGGGGATAAGCAGCAATGACGGAAATATATGTGCATAACAGAAGTCCTCATTGTATATTGAAGGACATGACACCAGAGGAAGCCTTCTCAGGTAAGAAACCTAATGTGGAAAACCTAAGAATATTTGGATGTCTAGTTTACTCTCATATTCCCAGGGACAAAAGGAATAAACTAGAACCCTTAGGAAAGAAGGGGATATTCGTGGGATACAGTGATTCATCCAAGGCCTATAGAATATACATTCCATAACAACACAAGATCGAAGTGAGCAGAGACGTAACATTCAATGAAAGGATGGCCTTCAGAAAATCCATTGAAGAAATTATAGAAGAAGAAGAGCTTGAGGAACCTAATGAAGAAAACACAGAAAACAAAAATGACGAAAAGGATCAACCTGATCATCCTATGGAGCCATGTGAAAACACTAATTCAGATATCGTACCAAAGACCAAGAAATGACCATCTTGGCTTGAAGCTACATTACAAGACGTAGAAAGACTCAAGGTTCCAGAAGGAACATCCAGGAAGAGTAAAAGACCAAAAAGATTCTCAAGTTATGCAGCATACATGACAAAGCTTCTAGATGAAGAACCTACCACATTTGAAGAAGCAGTTCAAAAGGGACAATGGAAAGAAGATATGACGGAAGAGCATCAATCCATTATGAAAAATGAGGTATGGGAAATTGTACCTAGACCTAAAGAAAAATCCGTGGTAACCTCAAAATGGGTATACAAGATCAAACATGCAGCAGACGGAAGCGTGGATAAATACAAGGCAAGATTTGTGGCCAGAGGGTTCTCCCAGAAGGAGGGAGAAGATTATGACAAAACCTTTGCTCCGGTGGCTAGGTATACCTCCATAAGAGCTATCATATCTCTTGTCACTTCCATGGGATGGAATCTACATCAGATGGATGTAAAGACAACTTTTCTGAATGGAGCAATTGAAGAAGTATATATTGAACAACCTCAAGGGTTTGAGGTACATTCCAGAGACACTCACGTTTGTAGATTGAAGAAAGCTCTATATGGACTCAAGAAAGCTCCAAGGGCTTGGTATGCCAGAATGGACATCTATCTAACGAGACTTGGTTTCTCCAAGAGTCATGCAGATCCAAACCTTTATTACAAAGTCCTGGATAATGCACCTGTGATTCTACTATTATATGTTGACAATCTATTCATAACATGTGAAGAATCTCTCATTATCCAGTGCAAGAAGGAATTAGCTTCTGAATTTGATATGAAAGATCTAGGTCTCATGCATTATTACTTGGGACTAGAAGTATGGCAGAAGTGTGGTGAAGTATTCCTTGGACAAGGAAAGTACGCAATAAAGATCCTTTAGAAATTTGGAATGATGGACTACAAGTCCATGGACACTCCCATGAATGCGGATATAAGAAAAGTGAAAGTCCCAGATTCTGATCCAGGAGATCCATCTCTATATCGACAACTAATTGGATCATTGATGTATTTTGTAAATACCCGACCATATATTTTCTTTGTTGTAAATACATTAAGTCAGTTTCAGGTGGAACCTAGACAAGAGCATTGGATAGTTGCAAAGCATGTCCTAAGATATATTTGTGGGACAATAAACTATGGCTTGAGATATACCACATCCAGTGATATCCAACTTCATGGATTCACAGACTCTGATTGGGAAGGAAGTGCAGAAGACAGAAAGAGCACTTTAGGTATGTGTTTCATCTTGGGCTCCGCTATGATATCTTGGGGTAGAAGGAAACAAAAGTCTGTCGCACTCAGCACAACAAAAGCAGAGTATATGGTAGCATGTGAAGCATGCATAGAAGCAGTATGGCTAAGGAAGTTAATCTCCAATTTATTTGATCAGATTCCATAATTGACCATAATATATTGTGATAATCAGAGTTGTAGAAGATTATTAGAACATCCAGTGTTTCATGAAAGGTCGAACCACATTGAGATCAAATACTACTTTATTCGAGATAAAGTCCAAGAAGGAGAGGTAAAGCTTGAGTATATCCCCAATTATGAACAGACAACAGACATCCTGATGAAACCTCTATCCAGAATAAAGTTTGCATATTTCCGAGAGAAGATGGGGATTGTGGAAATAACTCCCTTAGTTGAAAGGGAAGACTCTCCAGGTGAGGAGGGAGAACTAAAAATATTATTGAAGCATTTATAATTATTTGAAAAATAGTCTAGATTAGATAGATTCTTTCATGTTCGGAAAGTGGATTGAGATTTCTAATGGATAGTGACTTCCCATTGTGGTTAACATGAGAAGTAGTCTGATTGATGATGTATCATAGATAATGACTTCCCATTGCGGTTAACATGGGGAGTGGTCTAGGGAAGTCTCTCTTCTTGAGGGTTACTCAAGAAGACTGGCCCGCCTCGCCGGACAATGATTTCTCATTGTGGTTAACATGAGGAATGGTCCATTTTGGAGGTTGATACAGGACAGTCTTTTCCTCTTGTCGTTAACAAAGGAAATGGTCCAGACAGTCATTCCTTAGGGTTTTACATTCTCTCCAGGGTGCACTTTGATTAGTGTAGGAGGAATGGCCCAGGGTGGGGAATGGTCCAGGCTCAATAATCAGGGACAGACATTCCTTATGGTTTTACATTCTCTCCAGGGTGCACTTTGATTAGTGTAGGAGGAATGGCCCAGGGTGGGGAATGGTCCAGGCTCAACAATCAGGGACATACATTCCTTAGGGTTTTACATTCTCTCCAAGGTGCACTTTGATTAATGTAGGAGGAATGGCCCAGGGTGGGGAATGGTCCAGGCTTAGCAATCAGGGACAGACATTCCTTAGGGTTTATACATTCTCTCCAGGGTGCACTTTGATTAGTGTAGGAAGAATGGCCCAGGGTGAGGAATGGTCCAGGTTCCGAAATCAGAAACAATCATTCTTCCTTGTTTGAGAAGAATAGGACATATAGCCCATTGTTGATGTTCTATACTGAGGGAAGATATTCTTTCAGTTCTCACAGATGTGAGTGAAATATTGGCCTAGATGATTTAGTTTATTCTTAATAATATTTTCTGTGCAGGTTGTCATCAGATGATTGTTATGGAGACTGCCTGTCTCCAGACAATAGAGATATACTACTATGGTGGATATGTTCCACTGGTTGTGACTATGTGTCACGTAGTTGATAGACACAATTGTGTTCTATCAATTGATATTGTACCAGTTGTCATAGGAGATTATCCAGTTGGATAATAATGACGGTGCTCATGATACTACCAGTTGAATGGTCTGTTTGTGCTCAAGACCATACCTCCCTAGCTATGAGGGAGTGTTAATATTATGGTATCTTCGGGAGGTATGAACCTCTATTGTGACCTATGACGAGATTAGAATATTCCGGAAGGAAGCAAAGAAGTGAAGGAAACCCTAGACAAGTTGTCGACTGGAGAAATATATTTAATATGAATTTATTAGTACCGAGGAGGAGAAGTCGGCCCAGTAAGCCTGCCCAGACCACTATAAATACAAGGTGCCAGTTCTCATTATACACATCTCAGCAGTTGCAGAGAGAACTGGATCTGCACAAGTGCAGTGGCAGTTTGTGCGCAAGTCTTTGGGAAAGTGTGCGCTAGCTTCTGGGTGAGAATATTTGATCAGCTTGGTTTCTATTCTTGCTTGGTGCATTAGCCTCTCTTGGCTATTGGATTGCTACCAAGATTCTCTTCTCCGTCAAGGTCAAGGTGCTCGGAGGGTGGCTTCGGCCTATGGTTGGGTGACGAGGGTATCGTCAATGGTAAAATGAGCACAATCTTCTATATTCTAACAGGAGGATCCAGTTGAGTTGTCGTAGCTGCATGGTGATGTAGGTTTGATCATTGTGTTGTTGTGACTGTGTTGTTTGGACATATTTCAATGTCTGAAGCTTGAGCTTAAGAGTGATCTTGAGTATGATTTTTTCTTCTCCAAGCTGCTTGAAGGCCTGATGCCCATAGCTGTAACGTCCCTGGCCATCCATGCCGGACCACGCTATGCCAAATAACTCTTACTGTTCTCTCTCCGTGGAACATACTGTAACATACCCAGTATCCAACTGGGCTACACCACATAATATTTTCGAAAACTGCATGCAATTAAGATACATACACACAGAACTCTTGCGGAAGATTTGCATGTAAACCGTAAACAGACAAATACTTTACGTAAATGCATGAATTCATACTGAAATAATAGTAAACATAGACATGCAACATATACAGGAAATACCCATAAACATACAGACATATATAATCACGCATAGGATAAACCCATAAAAATAAACACGTAAATAACAATGCAGTATGTAAATTTATCACACAATTGACACTTATGTTTGTGAGAATATCACCAATTGCGTGCAGACCTTCCACGAACCTCCCAGCCTTAGACCACATTGTTCATCATTCTCAACAATGAGTTAACCCCGAGCTGGGACTAAACTCCACCCGGGTAAAGGGATTCCTAACCAGGCTAAAGGCTCATAAACAACATGAAAGACTTCATTTCAGGTGTCAACTCAAACTAACAGCCTACAGTCTCTCATTCCCCACATGCCTGTCCCACCCATGAAGTGTGCCCCTCCTTTGCTCAATAGTCCTTCGGCTGCCCCACTTCCTTTTCGGGCTTTAGCAACAGGTCGGATAGGAAGTCTCATACCACTGTAGTTGCAGTTCAACACCTTCAGGAAATCAATCCCCAACAATTCTCTCACCCAGAGAATTGCTCATGGGCCTGAAAACTAGCCTCTTCAATATCTCATGGGCCTGACAACCCCCTTCTTCATTCCAACTCCCCAGATAAACAAATACACCAACAAAAAAATGGCTATGGATACAATTTTAGGTACAGTCATGAAGATACGAAGGATAGCTCAATGGGTGTGAATACTCATGGATGATTGACTGAATAGTAGCAATGATGGTCAGTATGATGGATGAATGATGGAAAAGAACTAAGTCCCCACAATATGTATGCATGTCCCAAACTTGACACTTGTCATGTTGGGAGCTACTTTGGCCCACTTGTACCCAACTTTAGAACTTAGGATAAAATAATTATCCATGCTTTATGATTTAATAAATATTAATATAATATTCCTTTTTGGCTTAAGCTCCCTAGCTTAGCCCGTTTCCTTAACTTAACCCCTCCCTTTCCTTAACTAGTGGAGTTTAGTCCCCCATCTATTTTATCGTGGTCAGTCTACGTGCAACAATGTATTTTATATTGATTATGGGACATATGCAAAAATAGGTGCACTGGCCTTCAACATCTAGGTTCTCTAGCCTAATCAAAACATAAGCATCCTAGCTTATAATAACTAGCTCACCAGCCTATAAAAAATAGCATATACACAAAGGCTCACTGGCCTCACAATCGCGCACACTTAAGATGCTGTGCACGGTATCCTGGAATGTGCAACTTCCCCATTTTACTGCGCAGTACATGCACGCACTATGCCATGAAATGTGTATACAAAAATGATATCAAAACAACTCACCAGCTTAAGTACATTTTCATTTAGATTACAATTGGGCGCGGCCTAGTGATATTACAATCCCCTCCCCTTATTTATGCACTGTCCTCAGTGCATCATGTACCCATATACAACAAAATTTCAAAAATCCTCAGAAAGTTGTGGGTATTCTACCCGCATTACATCCTCATGCTCCCAAGTGGCGTCCCCAGTACCGTACCAGGTCCATTAGATCTTTACAATCCCTATGGATCGATTCCAGAGCTGTTTGGTTTTCCGGTCCAGAATGCATACCAGATGCACTTGGAAAGCACCTTCTTGCTCCACCTGAATCACATTCCAATCAATTACATGATTAGCATCATGTATATATTTCTTTAGCAATGATACATGGAATACATTATGAACAGACATAGATGCAGGAAATGCAATCATATAAGCAACTGGACCAATCCTCTTTAGGATTTCAAATGGCCCACAATAGCGAGCTGCCAACTTTGAACAATTTCCCAACTTCAGGGCACTTTTGTTGGCCTTCACTTTCAAGAACACACGGTCACCCACTTTAAATTCCCTGCGAGTTTTGCCCCTATCAGCATAGCTTTTCTGCCTGTCCTGGGAAGCCTTTAAATTTTTCTTTATTTTTATCATTTGCTGCTCCATTTCCCTGAGAAAATCTAGCCCAACCACTTCTTTGTCTGCTAGGTTATCCCAACTTACTGGTGTGTTGCACTTTCTACCATAAAGTGCCTCAAATGGGATCATCTTTAGAGATGCTTGGTACCCATTGTTATAAGCAAACTCTACCAAGTGTAGCTAGTCTTCCCATTTTGATGGTTTATCCATCAGATACATTCTTAACATGTCTTAAATCACTTGATTCACCCTCTCTGTTTGTCCATCTGATTCTGGATGATAGGCTGTACTAAAATTCAAATTTGTGCCAAATCCATTAAATAATCCTTTCCAAAATTTTGAGGTAAATTTTGGATCTCTGTCAGACACAATTGTCTTTGGTATGCCATGTAATCTAGAAATTTCTTTCATATAAACATCAACAATGTTCGCTGCCTTGTGAGTGAGCTTAACTGGAATAAAATGGGTAGCTTTAGTAAGCTTATCCACCACTACCATGATAGAATCATGTTGCTTGTTTGTTCTAGGAAGTTTAGTGATGAAATCCATGGTCACAACTTCCCATTTCCACTCAGGAATGCGTAATGGATGTAGCAAACCAGCTGGGTGTCTATGCTTAGCCTTTACCTTTTGACATTCCAAACATCTGGCAATAAAATCAACAATCTCTTTCTTCATGCCTGGCCAATAATATTGGCTTTTGACAACTGCAATAGTTTTCTGATATCCTGGGTGCCCAACGTAAGGCACATTATGTATTTCCCTCAATATTAGACTTTTCAATTCATTAGAATTTGGTACATAAATTCTACCCTTGTACATGAGAATTTGATCATTATTTAGCTTGTATTCCTCAATTTTCTATTGCAAATTACCTTGCTGTAATTTTGCCACTAATTCCTTGTATTGCAAATCTAATTTGGCAACCTCTGTAATTCTACCTTTCAAATCTGATTGGTACATGCTAATGGTTGTAGCATGCATTTCATGTACTCTTTTGTTGAGTGCATCAACCACTTTGTTCTCTTTCCCTTTGATATGCTTTATATCAAAGTCGTATTAACTTAGAAATTCTAACCATCTAGTTTTCCTAGCATTTAGAGTTGGCTGATCAAATAAATATTTCAAACCATTGTGATCTGTTCTCAGCTCAAACCTCTTCCCCATGAGACAATGTCTCCATTTCCTCAAGGCATGCACTATGGCTGCCAACTCCAAATCATGAGTGGCATAGTGTCTTTCATGCTCCTTCAACTTCCTTGATTCATAATATATGAAAAACCCTTTTTGAGTGAGGACTCCACCAAGTCCCTCTTTACATGCATCTGTGCATACAATGAAGTATTCATTTGGGTCTACAATTCTTAGTATTGGAGCACTTGTTAGTAATTGTTTCAAGTGTTGGAAACTCTTTTCACAATCCAATGTCCACTGAAACTTCACACCCTTTCTTTGTAAGGAAGTGATTGGGTGTGCAATCTTTGAGAATCCTTCAATACATATTCTGTAGTAGCCTACAAGACCCATGAATTATCTCACCTCTATCACATTCTTTGGCGCTGACCATTCTCTAATGGCTTATATCTTCTCAGGATCCACTGCTATCCCATCCTTTGAAATGATGTGCCCCAAATAATGAATTTTCTTTTGATAAAATGAGCACTCGCTCAATTTGGAATACAAATGATGCTCCCTTAATACTTGCAACACCATCCTCAAATGATGCTCATGCTCTTCCCCAGACTTAGAATATACAAGAATGTCATCCAAAACGACAATGACAAACTTGTCTAAATATTCTCGGAAAACACCATTCATTAAGAACATGAAAACAACTGGTGCATTTGACAACCCAAATGTCACCACTGTGAACTCATAATGACCATACCTTGTCCTGAAGGCGGTCTTGTTGATATCCTCCTCTTTAATCCTTACCTGATGGTATCCTAACCTAAGATATATCTTTGAGAGTATCTTTGCATCCTTCAATTGATCAAAAAGATCATCAATCCTTGGAAAAAGATACTTGTTCTTTACAGTCACTTTATTCAACTATCTAAAATCAATGCACAATCTTAATGTTCCATCTTTCTTATTCATGAACAAGAATGGGGCACCCCAAGGTGACACACTTGGGCGTATATACCCCTTCTTCAATAGTTCTTCAAGCTGCATTTGCAACTCCTTCAACTATGGTGTACTCATTCTGTAAGGAGTCTTTGACACTAGCATTGCTCCAGGCATTAGAGTTATAGAGAAATTAATGTCTCTCTTTGGGGGTAGTCCTGGTACCTCCTTGAACACATCTTCAAAATCTTCCAAAACTGCATAATCTTCCAATTTTGGCACCTTATCTTTAGGTGTCTCTTCCATATGAGCTGCAAATATTTGACACCCTTTTTTGTAACATTTCTTTAGATGCAATGCTAAAAATTCTCTGATGGTTACTTCCATGGGAATTCCCTGCACTTTCCTTTGGTTCCCATCCTCATACAATAAAGTAAATGCCTTGTTATGACAGTCCAACATAGCATGATGCTGGTCCAACCAATCCATCCCAATTAGACAATCATAGGACCCTAAAGGCAAGATGTTCAAATCTTCCCTGGTGTTCAGTCCATTCATGTCCATAAGACATGACTTAACCATCTCATTAAATTTTCTTTTGGCTCCTGTAGCTAGTTGCACCAACCAAGATTTCCCATGCTTGCTTCTTGGCAATTGCAAACTTTCCACCATCTTAGGATCTATATAACTATGACTAGCTCCTGAATCAATTAAAATAGCAATGGTTTGGTTGTTGATCATACCTTCCACCTCAATCATATGTGACTAATATTATGCTTGCTTGTTGTCCAGGGCTGCATATATCCTTGGCACATTTCTTCCCATGTCCTCCATTGTTTTAGCTTGCTGTACATTGTGAACAGTTCTCCCTTTTTCTCCTCTATGAGGACAATCTCTGAACATATGATCTCCTTTACAACCCCAACATTGAATAGGTGGCTTCCTTGGCCTTTGAATCCTTGTATCAATCGTTTTGGGCTCTCTAGGAGTTTGTTGTCCCCATGGATTATTTCTGAAGAATGGTGGCTTAGCTCCCTTCTTCCTCTGATCCACCTTGAATTTCTTTTTTTCTTCCCAAGATTTTTGGAACATTGGCCTTGCTTTCTGCTGATCATATAGGAATTTATTTTGCCTTATGGTCTACTCCAATGTCTTGGGATCATCATACTGTATTTTTTCACTGATGAATGATGGAAATCCACTCAAATACCTTTGAATCTTAACTGTCTCATTCTTGATGAAAGAGACATACTTCAGAAGTTCTAGAAACCTTCTTTCATATTCATCAATGGTCATACTCCCAAGCTTGAGTTCAAAGAACTCATTCATTTTCTTGTCATAATATCTCTTATTCAAGTATTTATTCTCAAAATACTTCTTGAATTCTCTCCAAGTAACACTTTTCCCTTTGATGTGCTGCACCTGCACAAGCTGATCTCACCACATGGATGCTTTTCCCTTGAGTTGATAGATAGCAATTCTACCTTATGCATGAAAAGAATAATTATGAAATTGAAAATAATTTCTCATGCCCAACAACCATGTTTCTGCATCTTCATCCTTCTTGTGCTCACCATCAAATGTAGGAGGTTTGATTTTGTTCATTTCTCCCGGTAGCTCATCCACCCCAGACTTCTTATGCTTTCTAATAGGGGATGGACTTGATCTGCTACTTTCTCTCTTATTGGAATACCTTGGGGAGTGATGGTGATGTCTGCTAACACTTATTGCTTTTCTTTTCTCATCAGAAGGCCTGTGACTTCCTGATTTGCTTGAGCCACTCTCCTTGTCCAATTTATTTTCTATTCTGTTCAAGATCTCCAATAACTTCATGTTGAATTCATCTTGCTACTCCTTGGCTTTCATAAGCCTTTCATTATCATCTTTATGGATTTGGACATCCTTCTACAATTTTTTAATGGTCTCTGCCATATTAATGTTTTCATCCCTTTCTTCTCCATGTCCATTGGAGTTTGTTCCTTCAATGCCCAAATGGACATCCATCCATCTAATCTCATCCTCCTGACTGTAAGTCCCTTGTGCCTCTTCCATTCCTATGGACTCTACACTGATCTTGATATTATCTAGTTGTTTTTAACTCTGCAAAATGTGCAGCGAAAAAAACTTTGTCAGGCTAACTGTTTCAATAATTTTGATGAAAAATATGAACCATTTTGGTTCAATAACATATCAGAATCCTTTCTTCTGATTTACTAAAAGTTTGAATGCCCAAATCAATTTTCTGGGTGGATATTTAGATTTCGTTTTTCAAGACCTTTCCAACACCTACTCACATGCTCAATTCCAATTCTAGAGAAGAGTTATGGTCATTTGAAATTTTCCCATTAATTTTTCTGCTCATTTTTCAACTTGGCACAACTCTGCGTTGTAATTATACATTTTTGCACCTACTTCGTTGGAATTTTCATATGAGCTCAATTGGGTTTCTTCTTAAACATATTAGGAACATTCTGTCCAAGTTTCACCTTATTCTAGGTTCTGGGTTGCTAGTTACAGCCTGCTGAAGTTCTAAGGCAATTTGTGTTTTCGGTCTGGAATGCTACATGTGCCTTATTTTCCATATAAACGCTTTTAACATGCCCAGAAATTTAATTTAGCTCTTGGAATGTATTCTATGGCTCAATAGATTTCCATTGACTTCTCCTGCACCTCAATCTGATTCCGGATAAGAAATTTATGTCTCTTTGAAGTTAGTGGGGTCTTAAAATTTACCCTTCACTGTTTAAGCTGTAACTTTCTCATAAAAGCTCTATTTGACGAACATTTTACACCATTAGAAAGATATATCCGAGCTCTTTTATTTGAGTTGCAAAAAATAGAGTGTACCTTTGGTACACCTTTGTCTCATGGTTTTTGAGTTGCTAAAAATTCTCTTAAGGCCCTCAAAAAGGCGCTACAAAAGTATGACGTCCAAATGATATAAAACGTCACAGAAAATCACTGGTTTTTTGTTGTTGTTCACCTTCCAAACGACTCTACGTGCACAAATTTCAACCTGTAAACCCATATTTACCATGTGCAGTAACAACATAAGGGAAATCATGCTTTGCGCGCTTTAAAACCATTGTGTATCACTCCTCTGTCGCGCTAATAACTTGCACACACTACTTTCGTGTCACACACCAATATTCACCGCACGTAGTTTTTGTACCGCGCGCTGATATTTCGGGCACATTTCACTCAATGCGCTGCACCATGCCATATTTTAGTACGTCTCCACTGCGCACCAAAACTCTGCGCGCACCATTAACAAAACTATCACGCGACAACATATACCCACATTGCGCGCACAACTACCAAACTCCACTGTACTATGCCAATACTGTGCACACCACGCGCACCATTATTATGAATATCCACACCTCACACACTTCTTATGCGTATGCACACTGCACAATGCCAAATTTAGCGCGTGCACTCACACACCAACATTTTTCCGCACAACGCCAAAATTTGGCACGCGCACTAGAAAACCACTATTTTTTTGCGCGGTACCAAAATTTAGCGCGCACAACCGCACACTAACATTTTTCCGCACGACACCAAAATTTAGTGCGCACACCTGCACACTAAAATTTTTATGTGCAGCACCAAAATTTAATGCGCACACCAGAACACTAAAATTTTTCAACGCGGCGCCAAAATTTAATGCGCACACCCGCACACTAATTTTTTTCCGCGCGGCACTGAAATTTAGCGTGCACACCTACACACTAACATTTTTCCGTGCGGCACCGAAATTTAGTACGCGCACCGGCATGCCAATATCTT
This sequence comes from Picea engelmannii, assembly GCA_009831015.1. NCBI lineage: Eukaryota > Viridiplantae > Streptophyta > Pinopsida > Pinales > Pinaceae > Picea > Picea engelmannii. The sequence continues at coordinate 199,381 of ML788623.1, forward strand.
GTCTCACAGTGCCGAATTTTACCTATCACAAGATTTTCACTGCACATCATGCATTTTTAGTGCACCCTCCTGTGCACATTCATTTTTATGCGCATCAATTCCTTGTGAATTCCACTGCATAAATTGGGGCTTTTGCTTAATATTTTTCCCCAATTTACCATAGACATTATGCAACTATGAAATTTATTCAATTTCAACCCGATAACACCAATTCAACCTCTACAACAACAAATCGTTGTGGGTTGACATTTCTGGAATGAATTTACCCAAAAATCATTCACGAATTAATAATTTTATTTATTAATCTCACTCCATCTGCCATGGCTACATCGTAACTTCAAATTTGACCAATTCCAGGTCCGAATTTGTTAAAACAGATATTAAATCAGTAATATCTCATCGCATGGCCGAATTTCTCCATTTTCTCATGAATTTAACAACAGGAATTGGGGCTTTTCCCAATTATGCGTCGTTTCTTCTAAAATTTACCATGGACGCTTTGCAACTCAAAATTTGGCTTGTTTGAAATAAATCTTCTATGAATGTTCGCTTCAACTGAACTTGCTCGGCCCATCCAGGCTCAGTGCTAAAAACTGAAGCTATGATACCAATTTGTAACGTCCCTGGCCATCCATGCTGGACCATGCTACGCCAGAGAACTCTTACTGTTCTCTCTCTGCGGAACATACTGTAACATACCCAGTATCCAACTGAGCTATGCCACATAACTTTTTTGAACTGCATGCAATTAAGATACATACACACAGAACTCTTGTGAAAGCTTTACATGTAAAACATAAACAGACAAATAGTTTACGTAAATGTACGAATTCAACTGAAATAATAGTAAACATAGACATGCAACATATACAAGAAATACCCATAAACATACAAATAGATATAATCATGCATAGGATAAACCCATAAAAATAAACACGTAAATAACAATGCAACATGTAAATTTATCACACAATTGACACTTGTCTTTGTGAGAATATCACCAATTGCATGCAAACCTTCCACAAACCTCCCAACCTTAGACCACATTGTTCATCACTCTCAACAGTGAGTCACCCCCGAGCCAGGACTAAACTCCACCCAGGTAAAGAGATTCATAACCAGGCTAAAGGCTCATAGACAATAGGAAAGACTCTGTCTCAAGTGCCAACTCAAACTAACATCCTACAGTCTCTCATTCCCCACATGACTGTCCCACCTAGGAAGTTTGCCCCTTCTCTGCTCAACAGTCCTTTGGCTGCCCCACTTCCTTTCCAGGCTTCAACAACAGGCCATACATGAAGTCTCAGAGAACTATAGCTTCAATTCAACATCTTCAGGAAATCAATCCCCAACAATTCTCTCATCCAGAGAATTTATCACGGGCTTGACAACCTACCTCTTCAATATCTCATGGGCCTAACAACCCTCTTCTTCCATCCAACTCCCCAGCTAAACAAATACACCAACAGAAAAATGGCTATGGATACAAGTTCAGGTACATTCATGAAGATACGAAGGATAACTCAATGGGTGTGAATACTCATGGATGATTGACTGCATAGTACCAATGATGGTCATTATGATGGATGAATGATGGAAACGATGATGGAAAAGAACTAAGTCCCCCACAATATGTATGCATGTACCCAACTTGACACTTGTCATGTTGGGAGCTACTTTGGCCCACTTGTACCCAACTTTAGAACTTAGGATAAAATAATTATCAATACTTTATGGTTTAAGAAATATTAATATAATATTCCTTTTTGGCTTAAGCTCCCTAGCTTAGCCCCTTTCCTTAACTTAGCCCCTCCCTTTCCTTAACTAGTGGAGTTTAGTCCCCCATCTCTTTTATCGTGGTCGGTCTGTGTGCAACGATGTGTTTTATATTAATTATGGGACATATACAAAAATAGGTGCACTGGCCTTCAACATCTAGGCTCTCCAGCCTAATCAAAACATAAGAATCCTAGCTTATAATAACTGGCCCACCAACCTATAACAAATAGCATATACACAAAGGATCGTTGACCTCACAATTGCACACACTTAATATGCTGTGCGCTGTAACATACCCACTACGGAATTTCAAAATTTTCGGCAATTTTCTTCTTTTCTCCGAGGAACATAGTTCCCCGAATCCCTACGGGGCCTGATATAGACCCTACCATCCCTTATCCGCACTCATATAATCGATGGTTATGGACACAAGCCTTATCGAAGGGTACTCATTGACTTTCACGATATGAGAAATCGCAATGCAGGTATTCCTTTGTTCATTTCGGGGTTTCATCCATCGAAATTTCACAGCTAGCGAATATGAGGAAAACTGACCTTTGGGAGTCCCGGGCACTGAAAAGCTGAAACGCAAAAACCACGTGTGCTAACCCATTTCGGGACTTCACCTATCGGGATTTCGCGATATGCGAGGACAAGACATTTTCCTCTAGATGTCCCGAGTGATGAAACACCGAAACATTAATTCTAGTGGCCCTATACTCATTTTCAGAGTTTCATACTTCAGGGTTTCACAAGTCGGGAGTTCGGGGGATGCGATGATAGGAGATCTCACATCAGGATCTTTCGGAAGCTGAACTCCGAAACATTACCTCTAAACATGCTTCGCTATTTCGGGATTTCCTCCACTGGGATTTCGGGACATGCGACGACAGGAGGTCTCGTACCTGGGTTTCCCAGGAACCGAAACTTCAAAAACTCATAACTTACCCACATGCTAGCATTTTGGGATTCCGCAAGTCGAGATTTCAGGACTTGTGAGTACAAGGGGAATACACCCTTCGGTATTTTGGGTACCGAAATGCCGAAATATCGAGGTTCCTTTGCATGTTATCATTTTGGGTTTTCATATGTCGGGATTTCGGGTCTTGCGCGTACAAGGGAATACACCCTTGAGTATTCCAATTACCGAAATGCCAAAATATCGTAACATACACGTGTATTGTCTTTTCAGAATTTCACCCATCGGGATTTCAGGACTCGCGAGTACAAGGGAATACACACTTAGGTATTCTGGGCCCCGAAGTGCCGAAATATCCTATCTCATCCAAATCCTAAACTATTTTGGGGTTTCGGTCATCGAGATTTCACGACTTGCAATGACTAGGGTTCTTGCCCTTTGATTTCCTGGGTGCCTAAATGCCGAAATGCTTACTGGCAGTCACGTGTCCTTATAAATGGACGGTACAGGTACTCCCATGGACCTTTGGATCTATAGTCCCGATTTCTTCACTACTCATGAAGATAAAAAAAAGGGTTGAGGCATTAATGCCCTCATTTCTTCCTCCAATCTAATGGTCGTGACTGACCTCAGATATTTTGATAGGATCTCGTCCATCAATCGATACTTATCCACACGATCCTGTTTCGGGATTTCATGGGTCGGGGTTTTAGGACTCGCGAGTGTAAGAAAACTTGCACTTAGATACTCCGGGTGCCGAAACGTCGAAACGCTTACCAACTGCCACGTGCCCTTATGAATGAACGGTTCAAGTACTCTCATGGACCTTTGGATCTATGGTCCGATTTCTTCGCTACTCACGGAGATAAAAGAAAGAGGTTGAGGCATTTAATGCCGTCGTTTCTTCCTCCAATCTAACAGTCGCGACTGGCCTCAGATCTTCCGATAGGATCTCGTTCATTGCTCGATACTTATCCACACACTATCATTTTGGGATTTTGTAAATTGAGGTTTTGGGATTCGCGAGTACAAGAGAGCTCACACCTAGATACTCCGAGTGCCGAAACTCCGAAAACTCTTAATTTACCCCCATGCCAATAATTCGGGATTTCGCAAGTCGGGGTTTCGAGACTTGCGAGTGCAAGGGGACTCGCCCTTGGGTACTCTGGGTACCAAAATGCCAAAATGTTGGGATCTACGAGGACCATTCTCCCTCGTGCAAGAGTTTAAGGCTTAAACTATAACATCGTCCTTCGGATCCTCAGGTAATTTACACCAGGTTTTGAAGACTAGACTAGAAGGTCTTCTCGAAGGTAAGGAAGGGGTCTCGAAAGTGTGCCTTCATGAGGAAATCTATCCAAGGCATCAGGTAGGACAAACACAGGAACAAATCTCCTGAGAGCAGACTTGAAAATCTATATTAGTTCATCATATATATATATATATATATATATATATATAAACATAAGTCATATGTGGTCTTTCCAATAAAAACATCCAACCATCATTTATGATCAAAACACCATGCAGACAGTCTTACACTGAAACCATTCATAATTGCAAAGACTATGAACATACATGTCAGCATATAAATTTCAAGATACAAGATATAACAATTATAAAAAAAACACCAAGTGATGTAACTGCTGAGAGGGGTGCTCCTTTCCACCCAACCGTAGGCTCAGCTACTCCCAACAGACTTACCACTAGCCACCCGAGCTGAGACCACAATGCTGCGAGGCTGAGTCTCTATTGACCAGTGAACAAGAATGAAGGTTACTCTCCTTCTTCTATGCTATCACTCACTCTGTATTTTCCAGAGTTCTTTCTTCTTTCCCTCATGTCTTCCCTTGATCGCACACTCTTCCTGCCTTTTCTCTTTTCAGCGAGGTTGCGTGTGGCACAATTTTCCTCGTGGTGGTCAGTTCTGAGGACTCTATGGATGGGTATTTCACCCCCATCCCTCATTACTCATGAGGATCCATTTATCTACCAACCTGGCAAGTCATTTAATTCGGGGCCAGCGAGCCGCTCTTGGTTCTCTAGGCCAGTGAAGTCCAAATACGGTATTGGTTTCGGTGGAAGTTAATGGCACCATTCCAGGTGCCTTCCACCACCTTTCTTCAACCATCATGGTCTCTTTTTCAGTACACCCCCCTCTCAGCAGTCCTGCAATATATATATATATTCATAATATTTTTTACATTCATCGACCTTTTTCACAAGGTCCATTCACATCACACATTCACATTTCTAAGTTTGCCACAATACTTGGCCAGTATAGTTATTTTTACAGACTGGGGGAAATAGGGTGTTACAATTCCCTCCCCCTTAAAGGAACATCATCCTCGATGTTCTATCTATCAACTTGACATGCATGTACAGATGTAAACAAAATTGGATATGACCGTTTCATGGCATCCTCCATTTCCCATGTAGCCTCATCTGGGCCAAAATGTTTTCACTGCACCTTGACCTGTGCAATGGTTCGGTTCTGTTGCAGGGTTTCCTTTCTATCCAATATGCATTGAGGTTCTGGTAGAAATTATCCCTCCGGTTCCACCTGGATCACAGACCAGTCAATTATATGGTTAGCATCATGTACATATTTCTTCAATAATGAAACATGGAAAACATTATGTGTTTTTACTGCGGGAGGAAGTGCTAGCCTATAGGCTACAGGTCCCACTCTATCTAGAACCTCAAAGGGTCCACAATAATGAGGTGCTAACTTGGCACAAGCTCCCATTTTCATGGAACTTTTCCTGGGCCTAACTCTGAGATATACATGATCTCCCACTTTGAACTCTCTTGGAGTTCTCTTTTGGTCGGCATAACTTTTCTGTTGGTTCTGAGCGACCTTCAGGTTTTGTTTTATTTGAGTCACTTGCTATTCCATTTATTTCAACATGTAGGGTCCAAAAGAAATATTGTTTACGGGATTACTCCAACTGACAGGAGTGTTGCACGGTCTACCATAGAGGACTTCAAAGGGACTTATCTTTAAGGATGTTTGGTAGCCGTTGTTGTAGGTGAATTCTACTAGTGGCAGGTAGTCTTCCCACTTCTTGGGTTGATGCATTACATGCATTCTTAGCATGTCTTCAAGTATTTGGTTCACTCTTTCTGTCTGTCCGTCAGTTTGAGGGTGATAGGCAGTGCTAAATAGCAACTTGGTCTCTAAACCTACCACCAGTGATTTCCAAAAGTTGGAAGTGAACTTCGTGTCTCTGTCATACACGATCTCTTTTGGCATGCCATGCATTCTGAATATATCCTTCATGAATACATGGGTGATATCTAATGCCTTGCAAGTCGATTTGATGGGGATGAAATGAGCATACTTTCTCAATTTATCCACCACTACCATGATGGCATCATTCTGTTTGGTCGAGGTCGGTAATCCAGTGATGAAATCCATGGAGATAGTTTCCCATTTCCATTCTGGGATTGGTAGAGGTTGCAATAACCCTGTTGATTGTCGGTGTTCTTCTTTAACATGTTGGCACTCTATGCATTTGGACAAGTACTCAGCTATGTATTTCTTCATTCCAGGCCAATAGAATTGTTTCCTGGTGGCCGTGATCATTTCCTGGTATCTTGGATGACCAGAATAGGGTATTTTATGTAGTTCATCCAGTATGAACCTCTTCAAGTAGTCACAATATGGAATATAAAATCTATTTCTGTAAGTGAGCAGACCTCCTTCATTCATCTGGTAGCCTTCATATTTTACTCCGGCGGGTTCTTGTTGTAGGTACATGGTCACGGTCTGGATGAAGGGATCTGTTTCTTGTGCATTTCTAACTCTTTCTTTGACATCCGTCTCGCAGGTGCTCACCACTGCCAGGTGAATTGTTTTCATACTTCTGCTAAGGGCATCCACCACCCTATTTTCTTTTCCTTTAATATGTTTGACTTCAAAATCAAACTTGCTTAGGAGGGCCATCCACCTAGCTTGTCTAGCATTGAGCTTTGGTTGATCAAACATATATCGCAATCCACAATGATCTGTCATAAGTACAAATTTTCTTCCCAGGAGGTAATGCCTCCACATTTTCAAGGCATGCACTATGGTAGCCAGCTCTAGATCATGGGTCACATAGTTGACTTCGTTCTCATTCAATTTTTGGGATTCATAGCAGACCACACTTCCTCCCTGCATAAGGACTCCTCCAAGCCCTTCCTTACAGGCATCTATGCACACAAGGAAGTCATCTTTGGGATCGACGATCTTCAACACGGGTGCATGGGTCAGTAGATGTTTCAGGGTTTGAAATCTTTCTTCACATTTCTGTGTCCACATGAATTTTGTCCCGTTCTTCTGGAGGGCAGTGATTGGACAACCAATCTTGGAGAATCTTTTTATAAATCTCCTATAGTAACCTACTAATCCCATAAAGGATCTGATATCCAAAACATCCTTTGGGGTAGGCCATTCCATGATAGACCTAATCTTGTCAGGGTATACTACTACACCTTCTTCAGATAGGATGTGGCCTAAGTAATGTATTTGCTTCTAGAAGAAGTCACATTTGTTGAATTTGGCATAGAGCTGATGTTCTCTTAGCACTTGCAACACAAGCCCAAGATGCTCTTCATGCTCTTCTCTATTCTTGGAGTAAATTAATATATCGTCAATAAAAACCAACACAAATTTGTCTAGGAATTTACTGAGTACATTGTTCATCAAGCACATGAAAGTGGCAGGGGCATTAGTTAACCCAAATGGAACTACCACGAACTCATAGTGACCATACCGTGTCCGGAAGGCAGTTTTATGGATATCTTCACCCTTGATTTAGACTTGATGGTATCCCGACCTCAAGTCAATCTTTGAGAAAATAGACGCACCCCCAAATTGGTCGAACAGGTCATCGATCCTGGGCAAGGGGTACTTGTTCTTTATGGTTACCTTATTGAGTTGTCTATAATCTATACACAGTCTAAGGGTACCTTCCTTCTTTTTCAAAAACAGGACTGGTGCTTCCCATGGAGACACGCTGGGTCAAATATAACCTTTATCCATCATTTCTTTTAATTGCAATTTGATTTCAACTAACTCGGGTGTGCTCATATGGTAGGGTGTCCTAGACACCGGCACCGCTCCCGGTGCAAGTTCTATCGATAAGTCTATGTCCCTTCTCGGAGGTAGACCCAGTACCTCTTCTGGAAATACATCTCTGTATTCTCTCAGGATAGGGTGATCGTCAGGGCTTGGTTTGTCACCTTCGATTGTTTTCAACACCTGTATTGCATATAGGGGACATCCCTTTCGGCAATACTTTCTCATTTGTAGAGATGATATTTGTCTTACTGAGACAGGTTTTCGGATCCCTTGAAGGGTCATATTTTTCCCTTCCTTACTTACACATTCTAAGGTTTTATGGTAATACTCCAATCTGGCTTTATGGGCGGCTAGCTAGTCCATACCAATCAACAGATCATACGATCCCAGGGGTAATAAGTTAAGGGTTGCTTGGGTGGGGAATTTACCCAATATCAATTGGCAGGTTGGTATAACCTCTACTACCCTTCTTTTGGTGCCAGTGGCTAACTGTACCAACCATGGCTTGGTATGTTTTTGTGGCTGTAGTTTACACTTATCAACAACTTTAGGGGCTATATAACTCAAATTTGAACCAGGGTCAATCAAAACAGACACTAGATGGTTGGAAATCATACCTTCTATTTCCACCACTGAAGCTTGGTGGTCAGCCTGATTATTATCCAAGGCTGCATAAATTTGCGGCACACTCATGGCCACATCATTGACGGTGGTAGCTTCCTGGATGTTATAAATCCTCTGACTATTCTGTTGTCGGTGTGGACAGTATCTCAATAGATGTTCTTCCTTGCAACCCCAACATTTCAAAGGTTCTCTCTTTGGGTTATCAGTCTTCACTGATATGGGTCCAGAAGTTTTATTTCCACTCAAGGAGGGAAAATTTTGCTAGTGCACACTCCGGGATGGGAAGCTCATTCTTGGGTTCTTCTTATATTTCTTAAATCCTAGGGATTTAATCCCCTTTTTCTGAAATCTTGAACTACTCTTCTGCTTCCATCCTTCACAAGGTTATGCTCGATGCCCAAACTGTTCATGAAAATAGGTTGCCTTTCGAATAGTGCCCTCTAGAGTCTTTGGCTCATCAAATTCAATTCTGTTCCGATAGTCCTTAGGTAGTCCACTGATGAAGTGTTGCACCTTTTCCTTTTCTACTTTTATATAAGGTACATACCTCAACAAATCAAGGAATTTGTTGAAATATTCTTCTATAGTGAGTTGTCCCAGTTTGAGTTCATAAAACTCTTTAGTCTTTTCGTCGAAATATTTTTCCGACAAATACTTCTTCCGGAAGTATTTCTCAAATTGTTTCTAGGACAGGTTCTCTTCGCGAACCCCTTTCACATTCTTAAGGTTTTCCCACCAAATGGAAGCCTTTCCATTCAAGTTGAAGGTGGCCACTCGAGCCTTCAAATTTTCTGAAAAGTCATGGACTCTGAAATATTTCTTTAGTCCAAGCAGCCAGGCCTCTGCTTCCTCTCCCTTCTTTATTTCACCATCGAAGGAGGGTGGTTTGGATTTTCTGAATTCTTCGAACTTACGACCTTTGGAAGGATTTTGCTTCTTCTATTTCTTTCAGGAATAGGAACTGGTTCTACTGCTAGAAGATCCCTTCAAATCACCAGCTTCCTTCTCAGAGGAATCATCTGACGCTTGTCCTTTACCTCTAGGGTGGACCTTTTTCGAGGTGCTCCTCTCAGTGTGGCCACTAATATGACCATGTTTCTAAATTTCCGGTTCATGCTGCATTTGTCTTTGTAGATCGGATAAGCTCTGCAATAAAACTGCATTAATTTCTGTTTGTTTTTCTTGTTATTTCATCATCCTTTCATTGTCAGCCTTGCAACTTTGTAATTCTACCATGAGGCTCCTCACAGTCTCACCTAGATCTGGAGGGGTCTCTACTGCCCTCCTTTCGTCAGACTCTTCGTGTCTATTGTGGGAGCCTTCCCCCACTTCATGGTGAGTCACCATTTTATACGTCTGTAATTTCCCGCGGCTGATCATCTGCTTGTGTGCAAAAGGAAAAAAAAAAAAACACTGGTTGTTAGCCAATATTTATATTTATTTATAACTAGTACATAATTCATATTTTTCTCATGCACACACACATTAGGGGTTTTTCATTCTTAACTTTGTCTTTTGATTAGGAAGGTTAAGACAGGGGGTTACTCCTTTTAGGAGTGTTTTGAACGGAGCTTCTGCGCAACTCGTTCATGAGCCCAAGCAGGCCAAGTGTTGTAACCATGCTCTGATACCAATTTGTAACATACCGACTACGAAATTTCAAAATTTTTAGCCTTTTTCTTCTTTTCTCCGAGGAACATAGTTCCCCGAATCCCTATAGGGCCTGATACAGACCTTGCCATCCCTTATCCGAAATCATATAATTGGCGGTTATGTCCACAAGCCTTATCGGAGGGTACTCATCGACTTTCGCGATACGAGAAATCGTGATGCAGGTATTCCTTTGTTCATTTCGGGGTTTCATCCATCGAAATTTCGCGGCTAGCGAATATGAGGAAAATTGACCTTTGGGAGTCCCGGGCACTGAAACGCCGAAACGCCAAAACCACATGTGCTAACCCATTTTGGGACTTTACCTATTGGGATTTCGTGATATGCAAGGACAAGACATTTTCTTCTAGATGTCCTGAGTGCCGAAACACCGAAACATTAATTCTAGTGGCCCTATACTCATTTTCAGAGTTTCATACTTGGGGTTTCGCAAGTCGGGAGTTTGGGGGATGCGATGATAGGAGGTCTCACATCGGGATCTTTCGGGAGCCAAAATCCAAAACATTAACTCTAAACATGCTTCGCTATTTCAGGATTTCCTCCACCGAGATTTTAGGACATGCGACAATAGGAGGTCTCGAACCTGGGTTTCTCGGGAACCGAAACTCTGAAAACTCATAACTTACCCACACGCTAGCATTTCGAGATTTCGCAAGTCAAGATTTTGGGACTTGCGAGTACAAGGGGAATACGCCCTTCGGTATTCTGGGTATCGAAATACCAAAATATAGAGGTTCCTCTGCATGTTATCATTTTGGGTTTTCATATGTCGGGATTTCAGGTCTTGCGTGTATAAGGGAATACGCCCTTGAGTATTCCAATTACCGAAATGTTGAAATATCGTAACATACACACGTATTGTCCTTTTGGGATTTCACCCATCAGGATTTCAGGACTCGCGAGCACAAGGGAATACACACTTAGGTATTTCGGGCCCCGAAGTGCCGAAATATCCTATCTCATCCAAATCCTAAACTATTTTGGGGTTTCAGTCATCAGGATTTCGCGACTTGCGATGACTAGGGTTCTTGCCCTTTGATTTCTCGGGTGCCGAAACACCAAAATGCTTACTGACAGCCACGTGTCCTTATAAATGGACAGTCTAGGTACTCCCACGGACCTTTGGATCTACGGTCTCGATTTCTTCGCTAATCATGAAGATAAAAGAAAAGGGTTGAGGCATTAATTCCCTCGTTTCTTCCTCCAATCTAACGGTCGTGACTGACCTCAGATCTTCTAATAGTATATTGTCCGTCAATCGATACTTATCCACACGCTCTCATTTTAGGATTTCGCGGGTCGGGGTTTCGGGACTCGCAAGTGCAAGAAAACTCGCACCTAGATACTCTGGGTGCCAAAACGTCGAAATGCTTACCGACTGCCACGTGCCGTTATGAATAAACAGTTCAATTACTCTCACAGACCTTTGGATACACGGTCCGATTTCTTTTCTACTCACGAAGATAAAAGAAAGAGGTTGAGGCATTTAACGCCCTCCTTTCTTCCTCCAATCTAACGGTCGCGACTGACCTCAGATCTTCTGACAAGATCTCATCCATTGCTCGATACTTATCCACACGCTGTCATTTCAGGATTTCGTAAATCGAGGTTTTAGGATTCGCGAGTACAAGAAAACTCGCACCTAGATACTCCGGGTGACGAAACTCCGAAAACTCTTAATTTACCCCCATGCTAATAATTCGGGATTTCGCAAGTCAGGGTTTCGGGACTTGCGAGTGCAAGGGGACTCGCCCTTGGGTACTCCGGGTACCAAAATGCCGAAATGTTGGGATCTACAAGGACCATTCTCCCTCGTGCAAGAGTTTAAGGCTTAAACTATAACATCCTCCTTCGGATCCTCACGTAATTTACACCAGGTTTTGAAGACTAGACTGGAAGGTCTTCTCGAAGGTAAGGAAGGGGTCTCAAAAGTGTGCCTTCGTGAGGAAATCTATCCAAGGCATCAGGTAGGACAAATATAGGAACAAATCTCCCGAGAGCAGACTTGAAAATCTGTATTAGTTCATCATCATCATCATCATCACATATATATATATATATATATATATAAACATAATCCATACGTGGTCTTTCCAATAAAAACATGCAGCCATCATTTCTGATAAAAACACCATGCAAACAGTCTTACACTGAAACCATTCATAATTGCACAGACTATGAACATACATGTCAGCATATAAATTTCAAGATACAAGATATAACACTTATTAGAAAAACACCAGGTGATGCAACTGCTGAGAGGGGTACTCGTTTCCACCCAACCGTAGGCTCAACAACTCCCAACGGATTTACCACTAGCCACCCCTGAGCTGAGACCACGATGCTACGAGGCTGAGTCTATGTTCGCCAGTGACCGAGAACGAAGGTTGCTCTCCTTCTTCTCCGCTATCACTCACTCTGTATTTTCCAGAGTTCTTTCTTCTTTCCCTCGCGTCTGCCCTTGATCGCACACTCTTCCTGCCTTTTCGCTTTTCAGTGAGGTTTTGTGTGGCATGATTTTCCTCACGGTGGTCAGGTCTAAGGACTCTACGGATGGGTGGTTCACCCCCATCCCTCATTACTCATGAGGAGCCATTTACCTACCAACCTGGTGAGTCATTTAATTCATGGCCAACGAGCCGCTCTTGATTCTCTGGGCCAGGGAAGTCCAAATATGGTATTGGTTTCGGTGGAAGTTAACGACACCATTCCAGGTGCCTTCCACCACCTTTCTTCATCCATCATGGTCTAT
>ML788623.1:212243-241861 GCA_009831015.1 Picea engelmannii
GTCAATGAATGTAAATAATATTATGAATATATATATTATTTACATTCATTGACCTTTTTCACAAGGTCCATTCACATCACACATTCACATTTCTGAGTTTGCCACAATACTTGGCCAGTATAGTTATTTTTACAGACTGGGGGAAATAGGGTGTTACACACATGGTGTCTTGGAGTGTGAAACTTCCTCATTTTAATACGCAATACATGCACGCACTATGCCATGAAATGTGCATACAAAAATGATATCAAAACATCTCACCAACTTAAGTACATTTTCATCTAGATTACAATTGGGCGCGACCTAGGGATATTACAGTAGCAGTATTGTCCACCTTTATTACTAAGTCCTCCCTCTACTCACACTTGTAAATGTGTTGAACCTGCACAGAATAGATCTAGCTAAACAATAATACACACATTTGTAGAGAGAATTGGAGAAAGAAGAAGAAGGAGAGAAAGGATGGAAGAATTCTCATTAACCATTGTGAATAATGAATAATTTACACATGATATACTATATATAACTCAATGAGTTCGACTTGAGGTGAACCAAGTCACCATAGTGGTGGTATAGAGTGATTTGGACACACACCAACAGTTACGAGAGTGAACTGCCACCTATTCTAGTCTCTCAGGTAGTTACGGGAGTGAACTGCCACCTAGTTGAGTTAACTAGTCAACTAGTCTTCAGTTAACTGACTGAACACAGAGTAGTGAGGAGTTAACTTAGGGAATCAAGGCTAATGCACCACTTTGGTGATAAACCAAGGCAAGTTCAAATTATCATGGTGATGATCCCAATGTTGCACGATGATGATCCCAATGCAACATCTAAACTCAACTCAACTAGTCAAACTGAAGTGTCCACTGAAAGAGAATATTCTCCAAGTGGAATATTCTCCCCTAAAATATAGGAGACTAGATAATGACTAATTATGACTAATAAACAAACAAAAACTTTAGGAAAAAGAAATCCTAGGTGTGTGTGAAGTAACTCCAACAACACTAAAATTCAATTCACTGGTTGAAGTTAGTTGTGGCCCTCACTTCCCTGTGCATTTTTGGTCCATTTCTGTGTCGAACATCATTCATGTATTGAGCTTTTTCCATTGACCTCCACTCATATAAAACCAACATCCACCAAAAAAATCTGATGGGTACTGGTCTCATCCTTTCTCAATCTGAGGGTGACTATCAGTGCTAACAAGCACCACACTACCTATCCCAAAAATTTATCCTGCCAAAGGAACACCCTCCAAAGTCACCCTAGAGATACTTTACGACTATATGGAGTTAGTAGAAAAAAGGAGAGAAGAAAGAGATGCCTGTTTGCACCCTTCTCGTCACTTGGTGAACAAATCAAGGGTGCTTACATGCCCAGTTGGGTCTTGCTGAGCATGACAGCTGTAGAGGAAAGAGTTAGAGAAAACAAAACAAAACTATAAGCAAGAATTAAATTAAAACAAACTAAAATTATGAGCATATGGATAAAGAAATAACAAACACAAAAAGACCAATATCACCAATGTTTTTGGGCTGATCTATTGATGAAATCAAAGCACAATGAAGAATGGGGACTATGAGTCCCTTCTTCCTCCAAAGGAAGGTTGTTGGGCCCTCACAAACTTGCTCTCCTTACAATAATAAAAATGAAAATGATAGTGAAAGAACTCCTAGCACATCCACTCAATGGAGAGGTGAATGGCTCTATGAAATGGTGCCAATGTGTTATTGCCAAGGAGTGAGTCCTTAAAACAATCTAGGCAGCATAACATTACATGAAATTCCTTGAGAAAATGATGTTTCTTCATGGCTTTTTATAGCATTGCATTGGGTGATTATGTAACTCCTTTGAAGTGTGAAAAGGGGCTCTTTAGGGCTTCATTAGGTCTTTGACCAGCCTACCATGTGGATTCAGCTCAGATTTGATGGTCAAATCGGCTTGGGAGATGATCCATAAGTGGTTGGGAGGCCGACCGATTCAATAAATGCGTCGTTTAGCAGGTGCGCGGGTTTTTGCGCCAACAGCCGCGCATCGTGCGCGCATGTGCGCATGGTACGTTCCTGTTCCGCGCATATGCGTGCACACCCAACTTCTGTAAAGCGCCCTTCAATTTTTGGTTACTTTGTATAGTTTTTTACCTTTTTGGAATGCTATGAAATTAATTCAGTGCCATGAATGACTTCATTACTATTTGACGATGCTGAGTTATTGTCGCCATGTGCGGATGAAATTTCAGTGATAACAGATGCCCCCTGATGGATGAGGTTAGGAGCATACGTATAGCCGAAATCCATCAATGTTTCTTCTACTGAGAATGTTGTTGAAAGAGAGAGAAATAGTGGGAGCGGTGAGAGCAATCCTTTGGAAGAGAAAGGAACTAGTAGAACCCGACCTTCCATAAGGTGCCGAAAATATACAACTGTGTACAAATGAGGCGGGCATGCCCCATGATCTTGTGATGTAACTCGGAAAAATGATGACTGAAATGTTGGTGTAGATGACTGCAGTGCCCGCGGGGGCGGTAATGATAAAGGCAGAAGACAATTCTACAAAGGAACATACTCTGAACAATAGGTAGTGATCGCGGTAATAAGCAGCGATGATGATGCAAGCATTGATGGCCCTACCAAATTCAGAGGTCTTCAGCAAATGACAAAAATAACTGCAATAGTCACAAAGTAAGACCCACCATAACATGAGAAAGTGTTGGCGTTGAATGTTATGGGGGCCAATGACAGCAGGGAGAAATGTTGTTTCACCCTGTGCCGTCCAAGATCTCTCATTAAATGGAGAATGAGAATCAAGATACTGTCGCCCTTCCGGAAAATTGTGCTGATGTCGACAAAAGGGGGACAGGACTCCCAAAAGCAACGGGCTTCGTGGAATCTACTGAGGTGAGGAAGTGTCATAGGTACATAGACGAAGTCAAGAAGTGGGAAGACTCAAGACTGCCCTTGGTTGGAGGATGTATGAGATGAAAAGTGGCCTCAACCGTGTAACAAGGTCGAGTGTCCGGGGGATGACAAGACCGGTGATAAGTTGTGCCAGAGGCGGGACAAGGTGAACAAATTCAGAGGGTAGAGGTAAGTGATCTGTGGAGTACTCTGAAGATATGGATGATGCAGGCAAGGGTAGATGATAAGGAATGCTCCAACCAAGGGTGACATGGGTTGCGTGTGGCCAAAAGGAAGCGAGTTGCCAACGGTGACGACAAAATAAAATGTAATGACTGGAAATAAAGGCATTTGTACAATAAATAATGAATAATTTTGGGGAGAAATGTACAAATACATAAACGGGTGCCCCAATGTGAAATGCGTGCCCCAGGGAGGGCAGAATTGTCTTGGAAAACTGATGAAGGGTGGGGGCCCCATTGGTGAGTTTCTGTATGAGGTAGGTGAAATGAGGGTAGGTTCACAGATGGGCAAACTGATTGTGGATGAAATGGCGGGTTCATGATACTGCGGAGGTGCAGGTAAAAAATAGAACCGTAAAGAGATAATCTGGGAGTCCAGGTGGGAAAGCTAGAAAAATGAGGAGAAGGAGTATGTGGCTGATTCACGACATGATGAAAGACTATCGGGACTCCCATCCCTAAAGGGTAATGATGAACAACATGAGTTTCAGAAAGTGCCAAAGGGTGCTATGAATGGGACAACTCATGTGGGTAAGAATGTTACCGGGTAATAGTACCGAAGATGCAAATGGAGGTGTGGGTACTGCAGAGCTGGGAATGAGGATCCTAAAGGCCAATATCAACGGGTGTGACTGGAAATGTAAATGAAATACAGCGGGAGAGACTACATGCCAGTGCTGAATATATACCTGAAGGGATGATGTTGATGACCGATGAGCAAGTACCTGGGCACAGAACAACCAAATACCCAAAGTGAACAATATCTGAAGAGAATTAAAGATGTTAGCATGTATTTGAAAAATGTGACAATGCGCGTGCGCACCTGACCATGATATGAAAAAAGGTGCCCCGGGGGCTTAGGATGGAAAGTGACCCAGGGACAACTATGATGTAGGTGGCAGGATGTTGATCCCGTGGCTGAAGACGGTTTGAAAAATGGACACCTTGGGCTCCCGGAATGGTGAGTGGAAGTTTGGCAAAAGGCCTATATATAGCTGTAGGGCCCACATTTCCACCTCATTTGTACCTACTGCCACAGTGACTGGACGAGCATATTGCAGAGGAGATTTGGAGTTTCAGGGAGGACCAGGCATCCGATCGACGTTGTGTGAGTATCAAGTTAGTGGTCTGATCATCCTGCATAGAAATAGGCTTTCAATTTTTGGGCAGGGCTGGTACGGGGGGCCGTACAGGGGTAATTAGGGGATTTTGTCTAGGGTGTGGGACTACATGCGTGGGAGATTCGGTGGAAGGCGCGCATACGTGCGCGCCTGTCCCCCGAATAGGCGTGCATGGGTGCGCGAGAGGAGGAATTTAAGGTGCGCCCTAGGGGCGCGCCTGTGAGTTGAACAGGCGCGCATTAGTGCACGCCTGTGGGTTGGAAAGGCGCGCACTTGTGCGTGCCTGTATGACGAACAGGCGCACTCAGGAGCGTGCCTGTGTAGTGAACACGTGCGCATATATGCATGCCTATATAGTGAACAGGCGCGCATGTGTGTGCGCCTGTGGGTGAAAAAACTGCGTCGTTGAGGCAAGGTTTTAAGGGTAAAAAATGAGGCTTTTTTATGTTGTTGATGGATATCTGAGCTGATATAGGACTTTATGTTGATTGCAGGTGGCCAGTAGAGACGATGCCAGTGCGGTGGCGAGAGTGAGACTGGGCCCAGCTGCGAGAGGCTGTGGCCATTGAGGGGCCTGGGGTGAGGGCGACTTTAGCAACCTGCGGGTTGATAAAGTTCTTTGAGTGCCCGTTGATACGGTCACAGGAGTACTTACTACAGTTCCTGCTCTAGATGTGGAGTCTGGAGCTGCACTGCTTCCTCGTGCGAGGAGAGAAGATCCCCTTCAATGCGGTGGAGGATGTTTATTTTCTGACTGGGCTCCCCTTTCGGGGAACACCCCTACCGGTGGAACCGGTACTGCCCAGGACCATGCCGCTGGCCGAGATTGACCAGAGATATTGCTCAGGCCGGGACTTCATGTCTGGGACTGTCGTGAGCATCAGTGTGATCGACTCCCTAGCTCATCACTGTATAGCAGCGATAATTGTACGAGTATACGGGTCATTGGCGACCCAACGTATTAGTGGTGGCCAGCTATTGGTGCTGGAGAGAGTATTGGATGGCGAACAGTTCACTTGGGGACTGACGCTGCATGCGAGGATGGTGACACAGTTGGACCACTGTCGGTCCACTGATGGAGGAGAGTTTTCTTTCGGGTCGATCTTAGTGGCCTGGTTTTTGGAGAGGGTGCCGATGCTGCGCCCGAGGGTTCTGCTGGAGATGTCAGGGGTGCGAGAGCCGCGATTGAGGCGGTGGTCTTCAGTTTTGGTTCGCCGTGGTGGTGGCGAAGGTGGCTACTACTTCTCAGCAGATGCGACATGGATTTGGCAGCAGATGCCGCAGGTAGTACTTCGATACCCCTATGCTGGGGTTGACTTCCGGGGTGATCCGGACATGGTATTGCCTCCAGGGGAGGTTTTTGATCATCGAGGTACATTTTTTGATTTATGTATGTGTTTATTTTTATGTTGTTTTGTGATATAGTAGTCCATATATGATATAGATGCTGATATGATTTTTTTGTTGTTGTTTTTTGCATGTGAAGATGTGGCACCTCGCGGGCGCGAGGTAGAGATGCAGCGAGCGCCAGCTCCGCGAGAGCCGGGGGGACGACCGCAGGGAGAGAGGCAATGGCAGGAGGATGTCGCGGGTCAACCAACAAAGCCCGAGAGGGCAGCGAGGTGGCACCGTTTCGATGACCCTGGTGCAGGGCCATCACATGCTCCTCTGGCAGCAGCCGGAGTGGATTTTGATGATATACGCCGTTGTCTAGAGACGGTGTTGCAGGATGTGCCTAAGGCCATGTGGACAGGGATCCAGGATGAGAGTTTCCTGGAGCAGTGTGTGGGGGTGCCGCCACCATGGCGGGCCATAGTGCAACGAGCAGCAGTGCTCACTGCGATGACTAGTGGACGCCTGCTGCCTGGGCAGGAGGGTCCTGTGGGTGTTCTGCCACCACCGCCTGGGGTAGGTGGTGGTGGGCCACCACCTCCTCCTGAGGAAGGAGCAGGTGGTGGTGCGATAGAGGCACCATGACCAATGGATGATGTATCTCTTTTTGGTTGTATTTAGGCTGGTGAGCCGATTTTTGTACCGAGGGACTGTGTTATCCTGCGGCTACATGTATGTTTTGTATTTAAACATTCGGATGGCCTGATAGGCCTTGATATATATATATGAGTATACATATTTTTTGAGATCCTGATGTTGTCTACATGTGTTTTTGTTTGATGATGATGATAATGTCTATTCTATCTATATGCTGTGACAGGATTTATGAGATGTTTATGTATGTGTAGCTTGATGTGATATATGCCAATCTAACACCATGTTAGCTATTTGATCTATTGTTTGATTCAATTGTCTTGGAATATGTGTAAATGTAATGGAATCAAAATGTCGAGATAACAGTCTAACCTACAGGTATTTACGAAAGAGGCATGGATCGCGTACACGGTATACATTGTTGAGCTGGAGAACAACTAGTTGAGAGTCAAGGAAGACGCTAAGGTGACGAATATGATGACGCTGGGCATCAGAAAGGAGGCCAATGACAGCAGTATATTCGACTTGGTTGTTGGTTGCTGGCCCCAAACATATGCCGCTTGAATGTAGCATTTCATGTGAGGGGGTGTAGAGAGCCCAAGCAGCCGAAGCAAGATTTTGTTTCCAACGGATGGCGCCGTCGGCATAACCAATATGGTAGGCTGGTGGAGGAAGCATCTGTCAATAGCACAAAGGATAGTTTAGATGAGAGAGTAGGAGAAAAAAGATTAAAAAATACTAAAAAAGAAAGAAAAAATAACCTAAAGTAGAATGACTACTTTTAAGCATAAAATTTCTTGAGGTATAACCCATTGACGGGTTCCTTGAGTGAGAGGCCTTCGGGGGAGGCCAGGATGTATGTGCCTTTGGTGAGGCAATGTTGGACGATGTAAGGGCCATGCCAAAGTGATTCGAATTTTCCGTGGCCAAAGGTATCATGAGCGATATCATAGGCCAAGACGAGGTCGCCTTCTCTGAATGAACGAAGGTTGACATGGCGATCAAAGGTAGCTTTGGATCATTTTTTAGCTGCCTCATTGTTCTGTAATGAAGATCGATGATCTTCATCCAGCGACTCCAAGTTCAGCAAGCGCTGCTCCATTGGAACAGTGTCAGGTAATAGCTCAATTGCGGTGCGTAAGGTGGGAATTTCGCACTCGATGGGAAGAGTTGCCTCGACCCCATGGACTAAATGAAATGGCATGAAACCTATAGCGGTCTTTACTGCCGTTCGATAAGCCCATAACACAGAAAATAACATATGATGCCAATTGGTTTTATGTTTATTAACCATGCACTGTAACATGGTCTTGAGGACTTTGTTCACTGCCTCGACCTGTCCGTTTGACTGAGGGTAATATGGTGAGGCGAAATCGTGAGAGAAGCCTAACCGAGATGAGAGTTCAATGAAGATCTCATTCTTGAAGTTTTTCCCACGATCGGAAACAAGTTGGAGTGGTACTCCAAAACGGGATATGACGTGATTAAAGAAAAAACGCACTGCAGTGTCAGCGGTGTTGTTGAAAGTGGGCATAGCTTCGGCCCATTTGGTGAAGTAATCAAAGGCGGCAACAATGTATTTTTGACCATTGATGGAGGGGGGATTACAAGTCATAAAGTCGATGCCCCATTTACAAAAAGGGCCCGCAGTAATGACAGGGTGAAGAAGAGCGGGGGGAGCTCGGGCTTTGTTGGCGTAGAGCTGACATTGCTCACAGCGTTTCACGGCATGAATGCAATCATGAAATAGAGTAGGCCAAAAATAATCGGCTTGGATAATCTTCTGAGCCATGGATATACCCGAAAGATGGCCCCCACATGCACCGCTGTGGCAGTCATTTAAGACTCTGTCGGCCTCGTCAATAGTCAGGCAATGACGAAGAATGGTGTCGACGCCCCGCCGATATAGGATGTCTCCGATGAGGAGATAGCGGGGGGCCTGATGGCGAATACGCTGACGATCATCTAATGATAGATGGTGACCAAAATTTTGGGTTCGTAGGTAGACGAGAAGGTCGCCATACCAAGGGTCATCGGAAGCGATGTAAAAGAGATGTTCATCAGGAAAGTCGGTGTTGACGGGGGCACTGGTGAGGTCAGAGGGGAGGGCCGTGACAAGTTCAGCGAGAATGAGGGCCTTCTTACTCTTAGGTGTTGAGAACTCAAGGTCATACTCCTGAAGGATAACGATCCAACGGGCGAATTTGCCGTTAACTTGGTGACGACTGAGCAAGTATTGCATAGGGTTGGAATCTACGACGACCTTGGTGGTGTGAATCAGAATGTAATGGCGCAGTTTCTGGACTGCGAGGACAACTGCAAGAGAAAGTTTCTCTTCGTGTTTATACTTCAAGGGTGGTCCTGAGAGGTTCTTACTAACGTAGTAAATGACATGTTCACGATTGTCATCTCCGAGATGGACGAGGACGCCGGCTACTGATACAGCTGATGCTGATACGTAGAGGATGTAGTCGCGATTATAGTCAGGTGCACTAATTAAGGGTGCATTTGAAAGCGCTACTTTCAGATCATCAAATGACTATTGGGCATAGTCGTCCCAGTGAAAGGGGATGTCATGACATAGTAAGTGAAGGAAACCATGTGCACGTATGGCGTAATCTGGGACAAAGCGTCGAAGAAAGTTATCTTTTCCTTGAAGACTCTGAAGTTGCCGTAAATTCCAAGGAGGTGGAATTTCGGTGATAGCTTTGACTTTGAGGGGGTCTACGGTAATATCGCTTTGTGAAACAATAAAACCGAGGAGGCGCCCTGCGGTGACGCAGAACACACACTTGAGAGGATTCAAGCAGATGTTGTACTGGCAGCACCGTTGAAAGATGATTCGTAAATCATCGAGATGCTGGGTGCGTTTCTTGGAGTGAGCTGTGAGGTCGTCCAAGTAGGCAAGGATGATTTCAGCCAGATCGTGAAATATGTATGTCATTGCCCGCTGGAAGGTTGCGGTGGCGTTTTTTAAGCCGAAAGGCATGACACAATATGCAAAAGTACCCCACGAGGTAATGAATGCGGTTTTATATTGATCGGCTGGGTGGATTTGAATTTGGTTATAGCCGGAGAACCCATCCATAAAGGAGAGTGCCTCGTGACCGACACAGTCGTCGATAATTTGATCAATGAATGGCGTTGGAAAGTTGTCTTTTGGACATGCGTTATTGAGATCGCGAAAGTCGGTGCAGACGCGGATAGTGCCCTATTTTTTGTCGATGGGTACAGGGTTGGAAACCCATGAAGTGTAAGTGATGGGGTAAATAAACCCGGTCGTATGTAATTTGTCAATTTCGGCTTTGATAGCCGCGGCCTTGGATGGGTGTAGCGGTCGCTGTTTCTGGCGAACTGGTGTGATGTCAGGCTAGGTGTCGATGCGATGCTCGACAATAGATGGGTCAAGGCCAGGCATTTCTGTGTATGACCAGGCGAAAATATCCCTATATTCTTGGAAGAGGGCTTTATATGCGGCGATTTCCTGAGGAGTGCAAGCAGCTCCAATGATGTTTTCTTCGAAGACGCCATTTTTAATGGAAATGTCGATTTTGATGGTGGGGGAAATGTTAGCCATATTACCTTCTTCAAAAGTGTCAAGGGCAGGAATGGGATTGTTGAACCAATCGATAGGCCCGGATGGGATAAAATCTTTGGTTTCGATCGCGTAAATGGGGTTTTGTTTAGGAGGCATGAGGGCTTCCTGTGGAACGAAGAGTGCATGATGATGTAGTGCGTCCCAGGGAGAGTCTGCTCAGTGTATCTCTTCGAGTATTTCCTCGTCGCATTGGAAATGTCGGGAATACAAGGGGTCGTGAGGAGTGACCTCAGTGCTAGTGTGATTGCCCCCTGCTGGAGAAGCAAGGGGAGTGGTGCGAGCAGATGGTGAGGGTTCACTCGACATGAACCATATATTGAAGTACTAAGGAGTACCCGTGGTGGTTGGGTGGAAAGTCTCCGTAGGGGAATGAGTAGGAGAGTTTGGGGGATTGCGGGGTAACTCCTCAGAGATGTCGTTTAAGAACCATGGAGGCATTGGGAGTGCCTCGGGCTCGGGAGAAGTGATATGAAGATCCTCAAGTGACGAGGTAATGTCAAGTATCACCTCTGCAGGTTGGTGAAGCAGGGCCAATTGATGTCGCCTTTATGCAAGGATCATAGGACACTGGTATGTAAAATGAGCGAGTGAATCGCAGAGAGAGCAAGGACATCTCATACGTTCATTGACTGAAGTAGTGACATAGCGAATATCAGTGATGTTGGAGGAGGACGTAGCAGGGCGTGGGTTGTTCTGGAAGTTCTGGCGTACGGACGCTAATGTGTGTCGAAAGCGCGACAATGATGGGAAATGATGGGTGTAGTGGACATACTCGGAACATATAGCACAAGCGTATTTGGTCCTCAACCCTTTACTACTGGAAGGGTTGGTGCTAGTAGTGGGACTAGCAGTAGTGACAGGTGTTGTGGGAGTTTGATTGGGGGGAATCAAATTCCATAATTCAGGTAGAGATGGACAATTGTTAGTTTGGTGGCCCTCTATCTCACATAGTGCGCAAGGTGGTGGGATGTGTGGAGGAAGTGGAGCGGTGGGCTCCTTCTTCTTCCTTCCACCCCCTGCTGTAGTAGGGGGGGTTGTGAGTATGGGGATAGTGGGGGTAAGGACGGGAATCGTCATGGGAAGTCCTTCCTGTGGGGGAAGGGATGGTCGAGGGACCATCTATGGTGGGTGTAAATACCAAACTGGGATTGCTAGCACCATATTTGGTAGTGTGAGCATTGCGGCTACCTGAAAAGCTTCGATACCTAGGGGAGGGTAAAAGAAGGGAATTTGGGTGAGGGTTTGCGGGAGTGTCTCCCAAATGGGATTATTCCCTTGAGGGGATGTGGATTCATGGACTATTGAGGTCGACGAGTGTGCAGGAGGCTCCAGCTGGAGTGGTTCTGTGACTACTGAGATGTCAGGAATGACGGAAGCCTCCTGAGGAGGAAGAGAATCCTCCGTGTGAGTTCCGTTAGATGAGATGACGCATACTTGATTAGGGGGAAGGAGTGGTGGTGCTCCATGGTACGTCCCTAACAAGGATGGATCTTTGAAAATCCCAGGACCCATCTCGACGAGTGGATAGGTGTCTGGGTTGGTGTGGATGAGAGGAAGAATGTTATCGAGGTTGGCAGATGGGTTCGGCTCATAATGTGAGACTTGGTCGATGGTCACGATCTTCCCATTGTGGGGGAAAATCATTGTCCAAAAGATGGAAGAGGCCACTGCCTTCATAGCGTACATGTAGCTACGCTCGAACAGGATATTATAATCAAGCGGGGCGTCGATAAATTCGATATCAATGAGGATAGTCTTGCCCCCGAGTTCAATGGGGACATTTTGGAAGAGCCCTTCAGGAGAGGATGGTTGTCCGTCATAAGCTCGTAATGTGATGGCAGAGGGAATGAGTTCCGGGGAACCAAGTTTTTTCCATACTGTTTTGGACATGATGCACGTAGAGGCACCTTCATCGATGATACACCGATGAACTGTGATGTTCCGTATTTTCACTGGTATTTGAAAAGCCATCAAGGCGGGAAGACGAGGTTCTCTGCTATCAATATCGAAGGTGATGAGTCGAGTATCTGCAGGGTCGACTACCCCCAAGGCGGAAAGTAGAGATTTCCGTTGCGTTGGACAAGTCTGGAGGACTTCCAAAACTGACATGGCAGCTGGGGATTGTGCTAAGTCGTCTACCAAGCTATAGTTATGAGCGGCCCTGGCTTGTGGGTTGTGGACATTCCTGCGCAAGGGGATGCGAGGGATGCGAAGTGGTGGTTCGACGGAAGGGTGAGGGATTACCAATGGGGGTCCCGTCAGTGTAAGGTTTGTCTCTGGAGGGATAGGAGTAGACTCAGCTGGATACCGACGATTCCATGTTTGCAGAAGGATTTCTTCCTCACTGGTGAGGAGAATTGTACGCTCTGCTAGATTGTGGGGGTTGTGGTATTGTCCCACCTGAGGTGGGGGATGCTGCGTTTCCTGTTGGGTGTTTATCACCCCTTGATGTGGGATAGGATTTTGCAACACTGCGGGAGGGGGTTGTTGCACATACTGTTGTGGTGCCTGCTGAGGGGAAGTTTGTGCAGGAGAAGGGGGAAGGCTCCCAAAGTCTTTCAACCTTTTGAAATCAGCGATCTGGGGGCAATGGTGAGTGTAATGACCGAACTTACCACAAAGCGCACAAGGGAAGATGGTTTTAACATTATTTTTCCCTTGGCGTTTGTTGTTATTGCCCCCTTGGGGGTTTTGGTTTCCTTGGTTCTGGTTGCCCCCAGTGGGTTGGTGCTGTGGGGGTTGATTCCCGCCTTGACCAGGGTTGTTGTTATTCCTGTTCCGTCCTTTCTTCTTGGAATTGTTCGCTGGGTGAGTTGGGTTGGCTGTATTCAACTGTTCGAAATTTTGGTATTGTTGAGCAGCAGAGGGTTGAACAAAATTTACCCCCGCATGTGGATGTGGGGGAGCCATGGGTTGGGGAGGACCAAGAAATGGGAAGTATGGATTTTGTGGTGGTACCATTCCATAAGGTACATAGGAAGGCTGTGTGCTTTCACTAGTACTATAAATTGATGTTGAGGGAGTACCACTGTTTGTGGGAATAGGTGGATGTATGGGAGGTGTCGGTGGTGGTCCACTGATGGGTGGAGGTATAGCAACAGGATATGGCGGTTGATAAGGGGGTGGGGGGTAATAAGGAGTGCCCCCATATACCGGTGGGTATTGAGGTGTTCCATACATCGGTGGTGGTTGGGGTTGTGGACCATGGTGTGTGGTGGCACCTATTAGTCTGTCTGTTGAATGAGACATCCCAGGTTTGTCTTGGCCAAATGGCACAAGTTTTGGAAGGTCAGGAAGTACCGTGTATAAGTACCCTGACTGTGCATAAATAAGGTCATACTATTGGGCCTTACTGATGGCTTCCTCTTCGGATTGAGGGAAGGTGGAAGCTACATCCTTGCCAAGTAGAGAAACAAGTGATCTAAGAAACCAGTCGAGACATTGCTGCTTGGTGGTTTCTGCTTTACACAAACTACGTCGCCTATGCCACTCATGAATGTGGTCAGCGATGTGGGTGGCTGAGGTCTGTTTGAAGTTAGACAGTAGTTCTAGACCATTGTCATGGTGGATGGGTAATTGGAAGAAGGTTAAGAATTCTTTGGCCAATGACTCAAATGTCGCATGCGATCCCGATTTTTCTTCGACATACCATTTGGCTGATGGGCCAGTAAGTGTGCGTTGAAATAATCGCAGTCTAATGGAATCATCTATAATGCTATTAGAAGAACACCATAGATGAAAGGTCATGACGTGGTTGGCAGGATCATCCCCTGCCTTTCCTTCAAACTTTGGTATGTACGAAGGAAGTTTGGTTGGCATTACAGGCCATGTGGTGTCATGTAATATAGGATCATTCGTGAGTTTGGTGAGATCCGATATGTTGAGAGAGGCCAATTATGGCATCTGTAGTGGGGTAGGAGGGTTAGCTCCAGCCATAGTGTGTTGTAAACCTGATCCTTGATGAGGACTAGGTGGGTTGGTGCTCCCTCCTTGAGAGGAAGTGGGTCCCCCGCTTCCGTGTAAAGGAGAGCGAGTGAATGGATGACCTTGGGAAGTAGACCCAAGTAATGTAGAACCAAGCAAAGATGATCCTAAGATAGTAGCACTCACAGGAGTGTGTGAAGGAGGTACCTATGAGCGGGTACGACCAGATACTCCCCCTAAGATAGGAGGGAGTTTGAGCAAGCGTCGTGAACGACGGGGGTTCTGTGGTTCCCCTATGATGTCAGACTAGTTGTGTGAAATGTGTGCAACAAGTGGTGAGAGAAATATAGAAACAAAAAGCCTTTGCGTTGAATGTTTACACAATATATATATATATCCAAATCAAACTGTAATTAGATTTGCATCATACATAAAATGAGAAAGAATCATATATATATAGGTAAGAGGGTTTTGTCCGCGTGGGGGAATCAAAAGAAAGCAAATGCTCATGTCCTAGAAGACGTAACATCCTTCCTCTCAAATAGCACTGGACCTTCCAATAGTTCTCAACAGTGGGGTCTGAAGTCACCAGAAGAGAGACTAGTGAAGGATGAAACAACTGGTTATAATGAGGGGTAGAGGGGGCATATCCCAAAAGAGCTGGCGATACTTCCCAATAGCCACACAAAATCTAATCAAGGTGCAATTGCAGCCCACAATCGCCACATGGGTATATGTCCTAAAGTTGGCCACTAGGTACCTCGGTCAAAGTGCGGCATTTAGATTTTCGGCCTAAGAAATGGGTCACGGGCTTGATCCTGTCCAAGAGGTGGGTGCCTCAAGGGGGGACGCACAGAACAACCGAACCTCGGCCTTCAACCCTTCACGGGTATCTCCCTGCCTTATGGTGATTGGAACACTTGACTTGGAGGATTTGAAGTTCCCTATTTGACAACCTCTATGTTTTATCAATGTGAGAACCAGATAATGGGGAGTTATTTGGATGCCTATCCACGAAATCCTACCTAGACAAAAAAATTCTTTTGGCACCTCCTGTGGAGGAAAACTTAGTGAGTTTTTAGAAAGATTTTAGATGATGTTGTTTTGAGAGGCTGGGGGTGAGAACCAACCTCATTTGATTAAAAGTGGGAGTGGATAGTCCTGTCAAGAAAAGATGGGGTATTTTCGGAATCCCTTTGGAGGAAACTTACTTAGACCTCCACGTTTCAAGAAGAGGTTATGTGAGTGATGAGTGACTTTTGTGTGTGAGTGAAAGTGTGCCAAGTTTTAGTTAATTAGATGTCACCTTGATGCATGTGGACTTCGCTTGGTCCTTACAATGGTTTGATTACCTAATTAGCTAGATGTATTTGGTACAACCTTGCGGAATTCAAAATCCCTAGGAAACTAGCATGTGGACATGTGGGTCCGTTACTATCCTTTAACTCCCTATGATGATGTAATCTAGAAAAAGCATGAAACTATCCTAGATTGAATCATGTGGGCATGTATGGGCCCGTTACAACCTTTAAACTCTCCTAGTGTTTTGATCTAAGAAAGCAAAATTCCAACCACTATTCTATCTTTGCAGCATGTGGGCATGTATGGGCCCGTTATAAGAATGTGTTTGAAAAAATGAAGCTAAGAGGGGTCCCAAAAGGGCCGTTGTCCTCTCCTAAAGGTTTAAAATTTTGTTTAAGGGAGATGAGATTGTTTTTCACAATCTCTTTCTGATTCTCAAGATCACTTGAATGCGCGAGAGAAGAGCATACTCAAGGATTGTTACTTCAACTTCTAGTCCCAAATGTGAGTTTAGATGTGATTAAGTATGACGGTCCAACTTAGATTATTAGTCATAACAAGCCATCCATGTGGCAAAAAGCAAAGAAGGGAAATTGATTTTTATCCTCCTAAGTGCCTATGTATGTTAGACTAACCCCTTTATATGGTGAGGGGACTAAGTGTAGTGCAGTATTTAGAGCATGCATATCATCCTTAAGAAGGCAAAAGACCTTCCCCACATCCCAACAACTTACAATGATAAATTGTGATCACATGCGCGGCCCCTAGTGCATACATAGGTGCACAGAGCGCAGGCACGCGAGCAAAGTTGAAACCAAAAGCGCATGCATGCAGAGAAAGGTTATTAGGAAAGCGCATGCATGCACGATGCGTGTCTGTGGGGTGGAATACCCACACACCTATGACAAATGGCCGAGAAAGAAAATCCGGATGGATTTCTCTCAATTCTCCTGTGAATTGACTGGTTAGCAGGTCGACAGAGGCTGGTTTATGCACCTGCAAGTTAAACAAACTAAAAGGAAAGAAAAATAAACCCAAATGAGGGAGGAATTGATACCTTATCCCCAGTATGGTCGCCAATCTGTTTGCACCCTTCTCGTCACTTGGTGAGCAAATCAAGGGTGCTTACATGCCTAGTTGGGTCTTGCTGAGCATGACAGCTGTAGAGGAAAGAGTTAGAGAAAACAAAACAAAACTATAAGCAAGAATTAAATTAAAACAAACTAAAACTATGAGGATATGGATAAAGAAATAACAAACACAAAAAGACCAATATCACCAATGTTTTTGGGCTGATCTATTGATGAAATCAAAGCACAATGAAGAAAGGGGACTATGAGTCCCTTCTTCCTCCAAAGGAAGGCTCTTGGGCCCTCACAAACTTGCTCTCCTTACAATAAGAAAAATGAAAATGATAGTGAAAGAACTCCTAGCACATCCACTCAATGGAGAGGTGAATGACTCTATGAAATGGTGCCAATGTGTTATTGCCAAGGAGTGAGTCCTTAAAACAATCTAGGCAACATAACATTACATGAAATTCCTTGAGAAAATGATGTTTCTTCATGGCTTTTTATAGCATTGCATTGGGTGATTATGTAACTCCTTTGAAGTGTGAAAAGGGGCTCTTTAGGGCTTCATTAGGTCTTTGACTAGCCTACCATGCGGATTCAACTCAGATTTGATGGTCAAATCGGCTTGGGAGCTGATCCATAAGTGGTTGGGAGGCCGACCAATTCAATAAATGCGTTGTTTAGCAGGTGCGCGGGTTTTTGTGCCAACAACCGCGCATCGTGCGTGCATGTGCGCATGGTACGTTCCTGTTCCGCGCATATGCGCGCACACCCAACTTCTGTAAAGCGCCCTTCAATTTTTGGTTACTTTGTATAGTTTTTTACCTTTTTGGAATGCTGTGAAATTAATTCAGTGCCATGAATGACTTCATTACTGTTTGACGATGCTGAGTTATTGTCGCCATGTGTGGATGAAATTTCAGTTATAACAATACCAAACTCCAAATAGAGTTAGCATCATTAGAAAAAAAAAGTGAAGAAAGAGATGGAAAACTCCAAACAAAGTTAGAGGCCATGCTTGATTAAAAAATTAGACTCTTCCATTCAAACAAAGATAGAGGATAGAGTGTTAGGGTTAATGAGTCAATTGGAGGTAATGGAGGCTAGAATTCAAGAAATGGAAAAACCAAAACAATCAACCCATGAAGGAGAGGTTGAAGAAAATTACAACTTGAGAGATAGGATTAAAGAGCTATAAGAAAAACTAACCAACAATTTGATCCTCACTATTCTAGAAAACAAATTGGATATGAAACCCATCAAAGAGGAAATGTGATCCAGGTGGATATCGGTGGCCACCCACCTCTTCTAATTGTCTCACATTCAATTTTCATCTTGGAAATTATTTTCTAGCTTTTCGGGTCCTAAACTTCCGAGGTCGTTTTGAGGCACTAAAAAACGTTTTTTGGGCCCGCCACAGTCACATTGTTGATTAATTGGATTGGCTATCATTGATGTCAACCCTTGAAGCAAGTCCGGTAGAACATTTTGGTAGCCCCAACAATATGATTAAGGGACTTCAATTTGATTGATGTATAATGGTAGGAAGTTTAATATATTTGCAAGTAAGACTATTCGAGATGGATAGTATATGTCATGCCATTTCCAGTGATATGCAAAATGTCACATAAGTCCTCACAGTTAGAGCATTATGGATTGGTGAAGTGGAGAACCTTCATGAGTTATCAAGAAGGTCAAAGAAGTCAAATTAATTCTAGAAGCTCCTAGAAGAAGTTGACTAGTCAAGTGGGTGAAACTAGGAGTTAGTCATGGGTTAAGTTGTTGCAATAAGAAAATAAATGAAAATCATTTAGTTGCAACTAGAAGTGGAGAATTTACTATTTGTAGCAAAGTGAGCTCGAAGTGGACAAGTGGTCAGAAGTGGGTTAGCCCTAAAAGAAGAAAAGTTGGTTAAGTTAGTTAGAAGGTAACCCCTTGAGGAAGCTACGTAGAAGTATAAATAAGAGAGAAAGGCTCTCTCATCAGCACCTATTGAATATCATTGAATGTCTATTTTGTGAAATGTTATTTGGGCAGGTATTATTGATAGAGAAAAGTGCGGAAGAAAAAGTGTGGCAGGAAAAGTGCGGCAAAAAAATCGCAGGAGGAAAACTACGGTAGAAAAAGTGTGGTAGGAAAAGTGTGGTAGAAAAATCACGACAGGAAAAGTGAGGCAGAAAAATCGCGGCAAAAAACCACGGAAGCAGAACACTACAAGAAGAAAAAATGTATGGTTTTCATATGGGTAGTGTTGAATTTATGAATCTGGTTGAGGGTTTGCCTTGTAAATCAGTTGGATTCCCTCTTGCAAGTTTAGGGCTTGTTATAGAGTTGATCTGAGGCAGATCTACTGAAGTTTAGTATTGGTTCATGTTTGAAGGATTTTGGTCGAGGTATGTTGTTGAAGTTATCGGTACATATAGAAGTTGTATAACGGTGAGGTTCTAGCACATGGTTTTAGTTACAGACTTGTGGTATAGTGTTTGAGGTATATGTGATCATATCAGATTGGTTGATGAGTATACAGTCACATGTTTCTTGTTGATATTCGACAAGAAGATCCTAGTGACAATTATGCACCTACACTAGGATGGAGCCTCAGGCTATTTTTAGGTGGAATTCTATTTTTAGATGATGAGAAAATTATATTTATAGATGATGTCTATTTATAGATGGTGAGAAAATTTTATTTATAGATGTATGTTGACTATTATTATCCCTTAATAATAGTTGGACAATAAATATTAATCTATTCTCAATGAGCACTTGGAAATAGTTAACTGAAGTGGAAAATTTGTTAGCTATAGGAAATTCGAGTTCAAAGGTTTATTGGTGGGACATGCAATTCGAATTAGTTGTAACTGAGTGATTCGAGGTTGTAACAAAGTTGGATGTGTAGTTATGTGAGTTGTGAAGTATTTTAACTCAGTTAAGTGAGTTAAGCTCAGTTGTACTAGTTGTAACTAAACTTACACTAGTGAGAGATCAGTGAATTAATTATTAATTAATTCACAATTAGTGGTCTCACATGCAACTGAAGATTTACCATTGTTAATTACATGCATGTCAAATTTAGTGGAGACCCAGTTGAGATAACAGGTGAAACAGACAATTTGACTATCGGTTGTGACATTAGTGAGTGCACTCATGCAACCACACAGACATTGGATGTTCCCATGAGGAATGCGTAGCCTAGGAAAGAGGGATTCATTCATTGCAGGGATTTCCATCAACAGAGATTGTGCAGAGGAGGCAGGTTGTCTAGAAGCAGTAAATTGGCACATGAATTTGTCAATTTTTGTATGACAGTGTGAGACGATTGTATATCATACTGAGATCTCTTGGATTAGATTTTTGTATGCTATTGTTTCATGATCCATGATATATACATAATATATGATAGTGGGGTTTTTAGCTTTATGCTTTCCCGGTAAAAACATATATGTTATGTGTGATTGATCTTTCTTCTTGATATTGCAATTGGCGATTGTGTTTTAAATTCCGCAAGAGTATTAGTAGAAGAGATTTTGTATTTAATAGTGGCATATAATTGTTATATTAGGAGAATCCAGGAAATACATAATTTGTATTAAAATTTCTACATGGTATTAGAGCACAGGAAATTGCAGAAGCTGAGTTTGTGATTGGATAGAATTCAAATTTGCAAAAAGACTTTCTTGGTGCTACAACTGATTCAAGATCAAAATCGATTTCAATGGCTTGAGGTTAGAGTATGCAATTGAGGGAAGCTCGAACTACATTTCTTGGAAGGACAGAATGGAGGCATTACTCAAAGAAAATGGCTTGAAGGAATTCATTGACAAAGATGTTCCTAAGCCAGATGCTACAGATGTTGCAAATCTTGATGCATGGAAAATGAAAGTGGAAAAGGCAAGAAGGATCCTGATGGAGGGAGTACAAGACCACATTGTCTCCAACCTCCATGGGAAAGCCACACCATATGCAATGTGGAGGACTTTGATGGATCTATTCCAAAATAGCAACGACCATAGGAAATTGGCACTCAAAGATAAACTCAGGAAGATCAAGATGGAGAAGGGTGACTCCATTCCAAAATATCTCACAGAGTTTGTCCAATGTCAGGATGAGATGGGGAGTGTGGGAATAATAGTCATTGATTATGATTTGGTGAGCATGGCTCTCCTAGGACTTCTCAAGAGTTGGCACAGTTATCAAGACTCTGTCAATGGAAGGGAAAAATTTCCACATTGGGAATTACTATGGTCGGATTTGGTGCAGGAGGAGTTTAGGAGAAAAAACAGAGATGGATCTTCATCAAATCATGATGATGAAGAGGATTGTGCTTTAACTTCCAAGGAAAGGAAAGGGAAGGGGAATAAATTCCATTCAAAATCTGAGTCTAAAGGAAAGAAGCTAGATTTGTCCAAAGTGAAGTGTTTTCACTGTCACGAACATGGGCATCTCACTACTAACTATCCGTAGAAGAAGAAGAACAAGAAGGTTGTTGGAGTTGTAGCTGGTGAGGCCCTTGCCTCAAAATTTGAACTTGATTTCTCCTTGATCGCATGCATGGTGTCAAGTGCATTGGGATCGGTGTGGTATTTGGATAGTGGCACTTCCTTCCACATGACGGGAGATAAGGAGATTTTCAGTGACTTGGAGGACAAAGATCTCAAAATGCATATAGAGATGGGAGACGATGGATAATACAATGCGACTAGAATTGGTACCATTACCTTTTAGAGGGAGTCAGATAAACCATTTCAATTGAAGGCTGTTATGCATGTTCCAAGTCTGAAGAAAAAATTGGTCTCAGTCGCAATGTTGGAGGACAAAGGCTATGATGTTGTTTTCAGCGATGGAAAAACCTTCCCGTGACATAAAAAAATGGGTCAAATCAAGAAGATAGGGATTCGAGTCAAGAATCTCTACAAGATAGAGGTAGATGGTTGTGTTTCCATGATGGGAAAGGAAAAAAACTTTGTGAGCCGGGATGAGGGAGAATTATGGCATAGGCGATTGGGCCATCTTCATCATGGAGCCTTGAAAATCATGCAGCAAATATCTATTAGACATCCAATGAGAACACTTGCTCAGTTAGATCAGTGCAAGGGTTTCACCATGGGTAAGTATGTAAAGTCCACCTTTCATGAAAAGGAGAACCATGCTTCAGTGATCCTAGAGAGAATTCACACAGACGTGTGTGGACCATTCTCGGTTGCTTCAATAGAAAAACATAAGTATTATGTTATTTTTGTTGATGACTTTTCTCATAAATGTTGGATCTTCTTCATGCAGAATAAGGATCAAACATTCTCAAAGTTCTGTGAGTTTAAAGCATTGGTGGAGAAAGAGTCAGGGAAGCAAGTGAAGGCTCTGAGGAGAGATAATGGTGGAGAATACATCTCTAAAAAATTCAAAGACTTCTGCAGCAATGAAGGAATTCGAAGAGAACTCATAGCGCCTCATAACCCACAACAAAATGGGGTCACGAATCGGAAGAACATAATGATCATGGGTGCAACACGAGAAATGTTGCATGATCAAGGCCTACCAATGCATTTGTGGGTGGAAGCATGCAATATTATGGTTTATGTGCAAAACCATTGTCCTTGGCATGAGTACACTTGAAGAATATTTCACTAGTAAGAAACCCGATGTTTCTCATTTAAAGATTTTTGGCTCATCTGTTTATGTGAATGTGATCAAGAACGCCAGGAATAATTTGGAGTCGACTGTTGAAGTTGGAATATTTGTGGGGTACACAGAAACACCCCATAATTATCATGTGTATTTTCCTAACAGTAAGATGACTGTTATGTGACGGGATATAAAATTCGATGAGGGGAAAGCCATGTGGTTTTCGCTTGAGAGGGAGATAGACTTGCATGCAGAGGAGGAACAATTGGTTCCCAAAGATGAGTCTCAAGATGTGGATCAACCACATGAGGAGGTTCATGGAGTGGAGGAAGACACTCATGCAGATCCATCCATTAGAAATGGCAGAAAGCGACCCACAAAAGCTGATAGATTGAGACTAGATGCTGCACAGAATGTAGGAGCCCCTACTTCACAATGCAGACAAAGACAGTCTCCTGATCGATTTACTAGATACATGGCTCTCATGAGAAAATGTATTGTGACTGAACCATATTCCTTTTAGGAAGAAGCATAAGATCCCACTTGGGTTGATGCAATGGTGGAGGAGTATGACTCCATTGTCAAAAAACGTGCATGGGAAATTGTCTCAAGACCGGTTGACAAATCAGTAGTAGGTTCGAGATGGATCTACAAGGGTAAGATTTTAATCATTGTTCTTTATGTTGATGATTTAATACTGATTGGTGATGAGCAACTGATACACTCATGTAAGGAGGACCTTGCAAAGGAGTTAGAGATGAAGGATATGGGCCTCCTTCATTATTTACTTGGATTGAAAATATGGCACCGAGATGGTGAAATTTTTGTGTCTCAAGGAAAATATGCAAGGGAGATACTGGGTAAGTTTCACATGGAGGGCTGCAAACCCATGGATACTCCTCTTCTAGGAAACATGAGGAAAGAGGATGCTACTTCTAGAGAGTTAGTGGATGCTACTATCTATCGACATTTAGTGGGTTCGCTAATGTATCTAGTGAACACGAGACCAAACATTTGCTATGCGGTTAACCAACAGAGTCAAGTGATGGTTAAGATTACCAATCTCTTTTGGAAGGTGGGAAAGCATGTCCTGAGATACCTAAGGGGAACATATGAGTATGGCTTATGGTATAAACAGACGGATGAGGTGAAATTGCATGGCTTCACGGATGCAGATTGGGTGGGCATCCCAATAGACAAAAAGAACACAACAAGGGGGATCTTTAGTATCGGATCTACAGTTTTTTCTTGGTATAGTAGGAAGCAGAGATACATGGCAGTCAGTTAAGTGGAAGCATAATACATGGTAGTGAGTCAAGCTGCATGTGAGGCTATCTGGATGAGAAAGATCTTGCTTGGTTTGTTTTGTTCTCATTTAGATCTGACAATGATTCATTGTGATAATCAGAGTTGCATTAAACTCTCGATTAATCCTATGTTTCATGATAGATCTAAGCATATAGATATCCGGTATCATCATGTCATAGATTGTGTGCAGCGAAAGATCATGTTGGTTCAGTACATTCCTATGGAAGATCATGATGTAGACATTATGACGAAGGTGCTCACCAGGAGCAAATTCAAATACCATAGAGACAGGATCGGGGTGAAGAATAATCCATTTATTATTGAGAGGGAGTGTTGAGATTCAACAAGAAGATACTAGTGAAAATTATGCACATACACTAGGATGGAGCCTCAGGCTATTTTTAGGTGGAAGTCTATTTTTAGATGATGAGAAAATTCTATTTATAGATGATGTCTATTTATATATGGTGAGTGAATTCTATTTATAGATGTATGTCGACTATTATTATCCCTTCATAATAATTGGACAATAAATATTAATCTATTATCAATGAGCACTTGGAAATAGTTAACTGAAGTTGCAAATCAGTTAGCTATAGGAAATTCGAGTTCAAAGGTTGATTGGTGGGACATGCAAGTCGAATTAGTTGTAACTGAGTGATTCGAAGTTGTAACAGAGTTGGATGTGTATTTATGTGAGTTGTGAAGTAGTTTAACTCAGTTAAGTGAGTTAAGCGCAGTTGTACTAGTTGTAACTAAACTTACACTAGTGAGAGATCAATGAATTAATTATTAATTAATTCACAATCAGTGGTCTCACATGCAACTGAATATTTACCACTATTAACTACATGCATGTCAGATCCAGTGGAGACCTAGTTGAGATAACAAGTGAAAGGGGCAATTTGACTATCAGTTGTGACATTAGTGAGTGCACTCATGCAACCAAAGACACATTAGATGTGCCCATGAGGAATGCGTAGCCTAGGCAAGAGGGATTCATTCATTGCAGGGATTTCCATCAACATAGATTGTACAGAGGAGGCAAGTTGTCTGGAAGCAGTAAATTGGCACATGAATTTGTCAATTTTTGCTTGACAGTGTGAGATGATTGTATATTGTACTGAGAGCTCTTGGATTAGAGTTTTGTATGATATTGTTTCATGATCCCTGATATATACATAATATATGATAGTGGGGTTTTTAGCTTTATGCTTTCCTGGTAAAAACATATGTGTTATGTGTGATTGATATTTCTTCTTGATATTGCAATTGGTGATTGTGTTTTAAATTCCACAAGAATATTAGTAGAAGTGATTCTATATTTAACAGTGGCATATAATTGTTAGATCAGGGGAATCCAGGCAATACATAATTTGTATTAAAATTTCTACATTTCTCAGTGACAGATTTGATAGAACAGGCTGTGAAAGTGACATATTCAGTTTCTACATTTGACACTTATATTTCAGGGTGGTTAGACGGGGCAAGGATAGGTGGTTGTAGCCACCTTCCGATTGTAGCCGAAGAACATAGGGGGTTGTAGCCTCCTTCTGGTTGTAGCCATAGAATTGGAGAGTTGGAGCTTCCCTCAGGTTGTAGCCTGTAAATAGGGGGTTGGAGCCTCCTTCCAGTTGCAGCTAGAAAATAAAGGAAGTTGGTGCTTCCAATTAATGTAATTATTAAATACAAACAAGAAAAAACATTATGTGGTTTTCTCCCGCATTGGGTTTCCACGTAAGAAATACTAGTGTACTGTGTATGTGTATGATTGTTCATTTGTTCATGGTTTATTTACTCTGCACTTATTGGATGATAATTCTATATTGATCATACAGATAAATAACACTTGCAAACTGTGGTTAAAAGGATAAAAAATATCTATTACTGATTCACCCCCCCTCTTAGTAATCCAACAATTAGTGTTAGAGAAGGTTCCTTTAGAAATCAACTTAACCACTCAAAGGTAGATCATGGAGAGCAACAATATATATAAAAATGGAATACCACATTTTGATGGACATAAGTATGCATTCTGGAGTAGAAGGATGAAAACATATGTACATGCACAGGGATTTGAAGTTTGGAAATCAGTTGTAGATGGATTCAAAGAACCAGTAGTTCCGGCAACAAATGACAATGGAAAAAAACTTAGTCTAAATAATTCAAAAGCCATAGATGCACTTCTAAATGGTATTTGTGATTCAGTATATACCAAAGTTATACATTGTAGCTTCGCTAAATATATTTGGGACAAAATTCAAAATATTTATGAAGGAGATTCAAAATTCAAAGCAGTAAAGATTCAAACTTACAGAGGTCAATTCGAATAGCTAAAGATGAAGGAAGATGATAATATTGCAACTTACTTCTTACAAGTTGATGAAACAATGAATGCAATCATAGGATTGGGAGAATAAATTGAATAATATGTAATTGTTTAAAAGGTACTAAGATCTCTTCCAATGAGATTTGATCCTAAGATCTCAGCACTAGAATAAAGAGAAGATCTAGACTCAATAAGCATGTATGAGCTACATGGAATCTTCACAGCCTATGAAATGAGATTTGCACAGAAAAATCCAGGTATAAAAGAAGTAGCATTCAAAGCATCCAAAAGGTAAAAGAAAAAGGGTAAGAAAAAAGAAAAATAATATAGAAACAACAGTGACATCTCGGAAGATGATGAAGAAGTGGCCAACTTTTTCATAAGATTGAAAAAGGGAACCGACGATAGATATAAAGGTAAGCTTTCATTGATTTGTTTTAATTGCGATGGTATTGGTCATTTTGATAACAAATTTCCTCATAAGAAAAATAAAATAAATGATGAAGATGATTCAAATAACAAACAAACATATAAAGGAAAAATAACCAAAACTAAAGTCTTCAAGAAAAGTTTATGCACGAAAGAAGACAACTCCTCATCAGATGAATATGAAGTCAATGAAAGTGAGACAAAAAGAGTTATATTCACGGAAATAGAAGATTATGATAAACAATACATCGAAGAAGAATATGGAGAGGCAGAAGTTGACTATCGAGAAGAACTGTTGAGTGTTATAGAAGTTATAAAAAGAGAAAAGAAGAAAAACAAGAAGTTCCAAGCAGAACTAGACAAGAAACAAGACACTCAAGAACTAGAGCAGATGATCGTGGAATTGAAGGTTCAAATAGAAGAAGATAAATAATTGAAGAAGCACTCAAAGAATAGTTAGAAGAAAGAGACAGGATCATTGGAAATTTGGAAGCATATATTGTCACATTGAGAAAGGATCTTCAAAAGTAAAATATGCAGAAGAGATCAAAATTTGTGGATGACATTATCAGTAGTTAAAGGCCTAATCATGACAAGAACAAACTTGGATACAATCAGACATAAAAGGGATCAATCTCCAAAATTAAAGATCAATAAACATACCCAAAAATTTATGCAGAAAAAATCAGAGGGGATAGGAAGTTATACAAGGAATATCATAGGGACACTCCTCCACCGAGAAGATTCAGATTTCATAAATAATGATAATCAGAAACAAACAGACCTTAGGAAGAAGAAGGATTCATAAGAGTAACTCCTTTAATAATTTCTTCAACTCCCAGTTATCAAACTTTTTTTTTTTGTTTTATGTTATGCATGCAATAATTTTGGACATAAAGTTGTAAATTGCAGAGCTAATAGAAGGAACATAAACAACTTTCAAAGTCATACACAAAATGGTTATCCAAGAAGGCCTAGTGAAACACAGAGAATAAGATACAACATGTTTGAATCATTGAGCACGAAAGTGGAATTCTACAAGTGCAACAACTTTGGACACATGGCCAAAGATTGTAGAATGACAGTCCATCCTAGAGAATCACAATAGAATAACAACAATCACAGATAGGATCCTCAGAAGAGAACATGGATAAAAAAGCAGAATTAGTATAGAAATGAAGAATGCACACTCACTCTACAAGTTAAGCATAAGAAATGTGGTTGGTAAGTTGATAGTGGTTGCTCATAGCACATGATAGGTGATGAAGACAAGTTTCTAACAATGAGAAATGAAAGAGATGGATCAATTTCCTTTAGAAATGATGACTCAACTAGAATCATTGGAAAGAGAACAGCCAGAATTGGAAACAATGATACCGAGGCAGAAAATGTTCTACTAGTGGAAGATATGAAACATAATATTCTAAGTGTAAGTCAAATGTGTGACCAAGGTCACAAGCTTATGTTTGATTCAAAGAAATGAAAGATAAGAAAAGCAAGTTCATGCAAATTGGTTGCAACAACTGTAATAACTTCAAGCAACATATATGTATTAAGTGAAATTGGAAATAAAAAGTGTTGTCTAGGGAAGGAAGAAGAAGTTTGTCTATGGCACAGAAGAATGTGTCACATAAAATTTGATAGCCTCGTCAAAGTCAGCAAAAAAGGAAGTAGTCATAGAAATGTCCCAAATCACGAAGCCAACCAACACTTTATGCAAGCATTGTCAACAAGGAAAGAAAAAAAAGGCCAGGTTCAAATCAAAGGAATACTCAACAACAAGATCACTGATAATTGTGCATATTGATATAGTTGGACCAACTAGAACAAAGGGTTTAAAAGGTGAGAAATAATTTATGTTATTGGTTGATGATTATACAAGAATGACTGCAGTTTGTTTTCTCAAGAATAAGTCGAAAGAATTTGAAAACTTCAAGCTATACAAGGAAATGGTTGAAAATTAAATGGATTCAAAAATCAAATGCTTGAGATCTGATAATGGAGGAGATTTTACTTCAAAGGAATTTGTGTATTCCTATAGAAAGCATGGTATAAAAAGGAAATTCTTCGTTGCTAGAACACATAAACATAATGGGGTCATCGAAAGAAAGAACAGGACAATACATGAAATGGATTGAACAATGTTAATGGATTCCAAGTGGACAGATGTTTTTTGGACACATGTAGTGCATACAATAGTTCACATTCAAAATAGATTAATGCTCAGGAACAACATTGAAAAAACTCCTTACGAGCTATGGAAAGGAAGACTAGCAAATGTGAAGCACTTCAGATTCTTTGGAAACAAATGCTACATCAAAAGAGAAGATGGAAGAATGGGAAAGTTGATTCTTTTGTATACAAAGGCATACTTTTTGGTTACTCAAGTACAAGGAAATCATGCAAATGTTACAATATAAGGCTCAAAAAAGTTTTGGAAAGCATCAATCAAACGATTGATGAGACAGGTAGATGAAAATTGCAAGAAGAAGAAAAAGAGTCAGTGGAACAGGTTTACGAAGAAGAAGCAAAGGATGAAGAAGAAAAAAAAGGGGAAGATGAAGAAGATCAAATAGAAGTAGAAGAGAAAGAGAAACAAG
This sequence comes from Picea engelmannii, assembly GCA_009831015.1. Lineage (NCBI taxonomy): Eukaryota > Viridiplantae > Streptophyta > Pinopsida > Pinales > Pinaceae > Picea > Picea engelmannii. The sequence continues at coordinate 240,678 of ML788623.1, forward strand.
TACCTCCAAAGAAACCTAGAAAACAAATATAGAAGAATCATCCGTTAGATCATATTATCAGGAACAAAGATGTAGAAGTTGAGAATAGAATAAGAATTTGTTCACCAGAAGAACTGCACCTAGTACTCTTATCTTAGATTGAACCCAATAGTTTTGAAGAATCCATAAATGATGAATTATGGATAAAGGCTATGGATGAAGAATTGGATCAGATAGAGAAGATTGACACATGGGAATTGGTTCCAATACCAAGGTAGAAGAATGTGATCGACACAAAATGGGTCTTCAAAAATAAATTGAATGAAGATGGACAAGTTACTAGGAACAAATATAGATTGGTATGTAAAGGATAGGCATAGGTTGAAGGTATCGAATTTAAAGAGACATTTGCCCCAGTTTCCAAAATGGAAGTAATCAGATTGATACTAGCTTATGCGTGTTCAAATAATATTAAAGTGTATCAGATGGACGTGAAATCAACTTTTCTGAATGGAGAACTAGAAGAAGAAGTCTACATTGAGCAACCAAGAGGAATTTTTTAATTAAGGTTGGTTGTGATTGATGTCAACCCTTGAAGAAAGCCCCATAGAACAAAGGTTTAGGTAATGGACCCAATATTGTTTGATATAAATATGACTCATTATTTTTTTTTCATGGTTGATAGGAAGTAAATATGGATGAACTCCAAAGTGGTCCCCTTATGGTGAAAGCCCTCATGGGAAGATGCTTTGTGGAGTAAGAGAGGCCATGCTTAATTGTGGAATAATGAGATGAAGGAAAGTGAATTTGTCAGGGAAATTATCCTATATGGATAGTGCTTGTCATGTCATTTCCAGTGGTATGTGGAACGTCACATATTTCCTCACGGTTAGAGAGTTATGGCCATGAGAAGTTGGAGACCCCAGGTTTGGGTAATGGACCCAATTTTGTTTGATGGGTAACAATATGATTTATGATATATTTTTAGATAATAATATTCTATATGGATAGTACATGTCATGCCATTTCTGGTGGTATGTAGAACATCACATAACTCCTCACGGTTTGAGAGTTACGACCTTATGAAGTTGGAGGACCCTCATATGTCATCTAGAAGCCCCAAAAGGTCAAAGTAGTCAAAGTGGTTTAAGAGATTTTAAAAGGTAAATAATAAAGTGAAGTGATGAGTGTATTATAATTCAAAG
>ML788623.1:252360-263773 GCA_009831015.1 Picea engelmannii
CCCCCCCTGTCTTTCTACCTTTAAGCGGAGGGGGGGGGTCCGGAATCGCAGACGCAGCTCTCCGACGACTGAGATCTTAGCGCCCGGATCAACGAAGCTCGCGCGATCCCATCATCCTCAGCTGCTCTATTTTTAAGCTTGCATGGGCCCTTCTCCCATCATCTCACCTTCCAGAACCACCTTTCTCCTGCTTCCATGTATCATCCACCTACCTCCCCTCTATGGTCCACGTGGTCTTCCTTCCTTCTCATCATCCACACACCATTCGCCACGTGTCTCCTTCCCTCCGTATCAGCCTCCCACTAAAAGATGTCCATCACATATGCTCCCCTGTAACCTCTCTCGTTCCCTCATCACTTCTCTCCACTCCCTGTTGTTTTGGCCCCATCACTCCATTCCCGTACCCCACTTTCCGCGCTGGCCTCCACGCATATCTTTTGAGCCAGTCAGTTATTCCAGGTGGCAACGCAGGAGGCCCTCCACGTCTCGAAGGTGCCGAGTTGGCCGGGCCATCCTCAATCCCGATGAAGCAGTTATTGAAGCAGTTGGTGGTGGTTAGACATCACCTCCGCCATAATGGGAAAGCACGGAAATGAATTAAAGACACGTCGATTCGCCGTTGGAACTGTCAAAGAATCAGATTGCGTCTGACATAAGTTGCACAACCTTTCATAGGTTGACTATCAGAAATCCATGCAGACGCAAAGCTTTCAATGCGGTGTCTTGATTTTGCTGTTGTTGTTGTTCTGAGTATATGAAGGAATTTTCGCCATTTTTGTATCTATCGATGGTAGAGCTAAGCTCCCAACTGTAAAGTTTCAGTAAACATTCTGGTTTCTTGGTCATGTATCTATGTTTGAGACTTCTTGGTTTATGACAAACAATTATCCTTTTTTCATATATGTTTCATCTCATTCCAGAGAGTTCACAGTCGAAGGATTCGCGTGGGTTATTGCAATTTTGTTATGATAAAGGATTTGTTGTGACATTATTGTATTCTCTGGTTTTCTGTGTTTGATTGTAAGAAGATCTTGCATTCAAATACTTTCTTCTCCAGTATATGATGAACCTGATGTTTATGATAGACCTTCGCACTCTTCTCATGCAAGTCTTCCCCCTACTCACCCTTTATTGCAACTCACTATTTGAAGTTTATCAAGACCTCACTCGTCCATGCATGTCTGGCCTAGTTTTTGAGTTGAGACGATATTGTTCTGAGTTTTCCTCCATTTTATCACCTCTTTAAAACAAATCGTGACATTAAACTGATGGGTGTCAGGCTTTGCTCCTGCAAGCAATCCAGGAGTGACTTCTGTCACCAACATTTCTGGCACCGTTGTTGGGGACGAAGTTGAATATTTTCCCCGGATTTGAACGACAAAGATCAACTGATTCTGAAGGTGCATCAGATATCAGAACTTGAAGATTTCTACTGTGCACCTGGCGACTCCATTGTGACGACTCCGCTGGGGAGAACCTCCTCTATCAACTGTGGCTTCGAGAGGTAGACATACGAGGTCTAATCCACACTTTCCTTTAGCTACACCAGGAGTTGACTCAGAAGAAGTGCGCAGAAAGGGAAAGAGCTCTGTGAAAGAGGTTTCCATCGCTGAAACATGTAATGCACCTTCCCCTTCTGTGAGAACTCCATTTTCTTATTCTCAACTTCCTAGTCGTCCTTCCTTTGAGGTTTCCCATTTTCTGAATTTCGGGAGTGTTCCTGCTGAGTTTTGTCCTCCTGGTCTGGTATCAGAAGGAGATATCCTTGTCACTCCCCCCTCCCTGGAGGTCGTGCCTCAACACAGACCTCAAGCTTCTGAAGGTTTCACTACCCCTCCTTTTGTTGCTACTACTACACGGAGAGAAGCACCAGCACACTCTGGTCCCTTAGCTCTCTCCCTGTTTTCTCCATTGTCTCCTCCAAGAACCTCTTTTCCGACATATCCCGCCCATACTCCTTCTCCTCTGAGTTCTCCTCTACCTAATATTCCTATGGCTGGTGCTAATCCCCCTCTGAATAGAATGGACGCCATAGTTGCTGCTAGATATGCTCCTTTAATCCTACCACATCCTATGAATCCTCTCCCTGCTGGAGACTACTTGAAGTACATGCCCAAGTTCAGTGGGGAGGAAGACATAACTACTGAGGAGCACTTGGCTACTTTTTACAGTTATGCAGACAACCTAAACATTGAAAATGAAGACGTCTGGATGAGAGTCTTTGTCCAGAGCCTGGAGGGTGAGGTCAGGAAATGGTTTAGAGGACTAGCCCCTGGATCTATTGCTGGAATTGAAGTTCTGGATAGTGTTTTCCTGAGACAGTGGGGAGACAGAAAGGATTATATGTATTACATGACAGAGTTTGGGGCTCTGAAGAAAATGGATGGAGATTCTGTCTCTGACTTTTCCAAAAGATTCAATAAAATGTATAACAAGATTCCTGCAGAGATTAAACCCTCAGAGGCCTCTGCTCAAATTTCCTATGCTGGTGCATTTGACCCTAATTTATGTCTCTTATTAAGAGAAAGAAGAGCCACCTCTTTAGCTTAGATGCAAGATGTAGCTATAGAAGTGGAATCCAACATATTGGCAGTTGACAGACTGAGAAACCAGGCCGACACAGATAGAAGAAAGGAAACGTCGGAAGCCTCAACTTCCGGCCCATCACTGCCTCACCCTCAAGTAGATGAGCTGACTCAAGTAATGAACTTCCTTAAAGAAGAGGTGGAGAGATTGAAGGTGGAAAGGAAGAAAATGTATAAGGGCCCTCAGAACACCGAAAATAAAGGGGGTTTCAGGAGGCCAAATAATATTGCTCCCCCGACTATGCACACAGAGAGAGGAAGAGACAGAGACGACCAAAGAATTCAGGCTCCCTTTCAGAACAATTTTGTGGCTGATGAAGAAGAAGGGGAAACAGATGAGCCCGAGCCTAAAATCCACTGCTTAGAAGACACTCCTCCTTTTCCTCATCTCACTCAGACTGCTTATGAATAATCTCTCATGGATGGTCAGCTAAATGAATTGAGCAAGGGAGACAAAGCTAGTGGCGGTCGAGGTAGGTACAACCTGAGGTCCGACAAAAGGATAGCAACACCTGACATTCCTGAGCCATCCAATAGAACAGAGAAACCTGCCAATGAAGTAGCATACACCCATAGAGGTAAGAGGGCTCAACCTCTCTCTCCCATTGTCCATAATCATGTTCCTGAAATTAGAGAAATCCCAAAGCCTATGTCTTCTTTCAATTTCGAACATGAAATTCAAAAGATTAGAATTCCTGTGCCACTCACTGAGTTAATTAAACATGGGGAATTCAAAAAATGATTCTCTGAGCTGTTGAAGTCCGAAGCCTCATACCCTCTCACAGACTCCATAAACCTCCAAGATGAAAGGCCTGCAGTTGTCCTAGGTCCCATGGTAGAAGACAGAGATGATTCATCCCCTCCCTTCTACACATCCCTGAACATACATGACAAAGTGATGCATAATTGCCTTATGGATTCAGGGGCCTCCCACAACCTCATGCCCAAAACTGTCATGGAGGAATTAGGACTGGAAGTCACCCGAGCCTATCATGACCTCTATTCTTTTGACTCCGGGAGGGTGCAATGTTTGGGAGTCATTAAGGACCTGGTGGTTTCCCTGTTTCAGCTGCCCATGAAGAGTATGGTCATGGATATTGTGGTAGCTGATGTTCCCCCCAAGTTTGGCATGCTGTTGTCAAGATCTTGGATAAAGAGACTAGGGGGAACCTTGCAGATGGATCTCACATACACCACCATTCCAGTCTTTGGAGGGGAACATAGGAGACTGTACAGAGAAGCCCAACTGGCCTACATAATCAGTGATGAAGCTAACCCTACCAATCATCCCATCTATGCCTTGGACACTGATTTAGGTTCCAGTTTACTACAGCTCACCCACACCCCTGAGGCTCCTTTACAGATCAGAAAGCAACCCATTCTTAATCAGGAGACACCCCCTCCAATCACCTCTGTTTGGAAGATGTTCTTTGATGGAGCTTCCTCCAGTATGGGTGCTGGTGCCAGGATAGTATTTGTGTCCCCTTGTCAAGAGACCATATCTCTGTCATACAAGATGGAATTTGAAGTCACCAACAATGTGGCAGAGTATGAAGCTCTGGTTCTAGGATTAAGAGCTGCCAAGGAAATGGGAATTAAAGAGATGGTTGTGTTGGGAGATGCAGAGTTGATTGTTCAGCAGGTCAAAAACGTTTATCAAGCTAAGAATCCTCGGCTCAGGAATTACAGGAACGAGGTATGGGACCTGGTTAATAATTTCTTCCTAGCTTTTAACATTTCCTACATTCCGAGGGAGGAAAATGCTTCAGCCGACTTTTTATCTTTCACAGCTAGTGTGCTCGAAGTTCCTGCGTTGCCCACTGCCAGGTCTGATGTTGAAATAAAATACAGACCTTCTATACCAGACAATGTCAAACAATGGAAGGTGTTTGAAGATGATCAAGAAATTGAGAAATTTCTCCAGTCCATTGATGACTTTTCCACAATGCACATAGATGAGAATCCTGATGAGGAACATGACCATTACCCTGGGGAATTTGTGGATAGAATTGTTGATCACCAGATCATTCAGCTACTGAGCAATCACATTCCGAAAGAACTAATCCCATTAGAAAGATTGTTCAAAGGGAATGATGTGGCAGTAAAGGGTAAGGTTTCAGGTGATGATGATGGCACAGCTGAATGCAACATAGGCACACCTGAGGAGCCTAAATTGGTCAAGCTATCAAAGAGTTTGACTGAGGAGTAGAGAGCCAGATATACTAAGATGCTGAAGGAGTTTGATGATATGTTTGCATGGACCTACGAAGACCTCAAAACGTATGACACATCAGTCATCGAGCACAAAATCCCACTGAAAGAGGAGGCTAAGCCGTTTAAGCAGAAGCTGAGACAAATAAATCCCATGTTGCTTCCTGTCATCGAGAAAGAGGTAAAGAAGCTGCTGGATGCCCATATCATTGTCCCCTTGAGATATTCTGAATGGGTAGCCAATTTGGTCCTGGTGAGAAAGAAAAGTGGGGAAATCAGACTCTGCGTTGATTTCAGGAACTTGAATAGAAGTTCCAGAAAGGACAATTATCCCCTGCCCAACATGGAACATATATTACAGAGAGTCACTGGCGCATCCAGGATATCCATGATTGATGGTTTCTCCAGATACAATCAGATATCGGTCATGCCGGAGGACAGAGAAAAAACAACATTCACCACTCCTTGGGGCACATTCATGTATGCCAAAATGCCTTTCGGACTGATGAATGCAGGAGCAACATTTCAGCGGGCCATGGACATAGCCTTCATCGGGGAGAAGGACCAGTTTGTGGTGATATATATGGATGACATCACAGTCTTCTCTAAGACTGATAAAGAGCACTGCTTCCACTTAAAAAGAGTTTTCCTGAAGTGTCAGAGGTATGGCCTATCTTTAAACCCCAAGAAATCATTGTTTGCTATGCAAGAGGGAAAGCTTCTAGGTCACATAGTGTCAGCAAAGGGAGTAAGGATTGACCCAAGCAGGGTGGAAGCAATTCAGGCCCTGTCACTTCCCAGGTCTAAGAAGGAAGTTTAGGCATTTTTGGGGAAGGTTAATTTTTTGAGGAGATTCGTCTCGAACTTCGCTGAGCTGGTGAAACATATCACAGCCATGCTCAGGAAGGGCCATGAAATAAAATGGACTGTTGAACCCAGGGAATATTTTGCGCGAATAAAGAAAGAATTGACCGAGGCACCTGTGCTAATCAGTCCTAATTATGCTAAAGATTTCTCGATTTTCTCATTTGATTCTGATGACTTAGTAGCAGCAGTCTTGTTGCAGAAAAATGATCAAGGGTGAGAGCAACCTATTGCTTTCTACAGCAAGGCGTTGAGAGATGTTGAACTCAGGTATGAGATCATGGAAAAGTAGTCTTATGCATTGGTGAAAGCTCTCAAAGCTTTCAAGATCTATGTTTTTCACTCAAAGATCACTACATATGTCCCTTCAACCTCTGTGAAGGACATTCTTATACAGCCTGACATAGACGGGAGAAGGGGTAAATGGATCGCCAAGATCCTGGAATTTGACCTGGAGATTAAGTCCACCAAGTTGATAAAAGGGCAAGGCTTGGCCAAGCTGCTGGCTGAATCCAATTGCAAGACTTTGGGGATTAACTTCATCAATGAGCAAGCTGAGTCATCCAACAAGAATTCTCAGATCATCATACCGCTAGCATCATGTCCCTGGTATAAGGATATCTTGTATTTTCTACAAGAATTAAAGCCCCCTGATGGATTGGGAAAGAGTAGGGCCAGAGATTTGAAGCTCAAATTGGTCAGGTATTGTCTCATTGACTGAGCCCTATATTGGAGAGACCTTCTAGGGATACTATTAAGATGTCTGGATCCGCTGCAAGCCCAGAAGGTGATGTTCGATTTTCATAGCAGTCTCTGTGGAGGTCATCATTTTTGGAAGACCACAGCTCACAAAATCCTTCGGGCTGGGTATTACTGGCCTACTTTGTTTACTGATTTATGCAGGGAAGTCAGGGCTTGCATCAAATGCCAGAAGTTCTCAGGTAAACAACAACTCAAATCTCTGCCATTAAAGCCTGTAGAAGTTTCGGCACCCTTTCAGCAGTGGGGATTAGATTTCATCGGAGAGATTCATCCTCCCTCAAGTGGCCAGCATAGATGGATCCTCACTGCAACTGATTATTTCACCAAATGGCTAGAGACTTTCCCCACCAGGATCACTTCTCACAAAGTAATCATCAGCCTCTTGGAAGACATCATAGCCAGATTTGGTTGCCCAAGCAGGATTGTCACTGACAACGCCTCCCCCTTCAGGTCTGAGCCTCTGGTCAAATTTTGTGAACAATTTGGGATTTCATTGGTTCACTCTACTCCATACTATCCTCAAGGAAACGGACTGGCAGAGTCCTCCAATAAAAGCCTGATCAAGCTCCTCAAAAAGCTGTTGGAGGACAATCAGAGGGCCTGGGACTCAAAGCTCAAATTTGCTCTCTGGGCCGATCGGGTGACAACCAATAAGTCCCTGGGCATCTCTCCTTTCCAACTTGTTTATGGAATAGAGGCCGTTTCCCCCACTCAGCTCGCCTTACCTGTGGCAAATTTCCTCCAGGACCTTGAAGGAGAACCTAATCATGTACTCAGAAGGATTCATCAGATGGTGGAAGTGCAGTAGATCAGAGAATAGGTCATGGACAGAGCCTACAATCATCATCAGAGGATCAAGCAGGCTTTTGACAGGAAGAGCAAAAAGAAAGAATTCGAGCAGGGTGATCTCATGCTCAAATGGGATGCACCCAGGCAGGACAAGGGAAAACACAGTAAATTTGATGCCCTTTGGTTTGGGCCTTTCAAGATCCTTGAAGTATTTGCAAACAACACATACAGGTTGCAGGATCTGGAAGGCAAAGAATCTTTTAGTGGCCCAGTGAATGGGAATTTCTTGAAAAAATGTTTTCTGTAAGCCACAGTTGGCTCTTTTTGTTTTGTTTTGTACATATTTTTTCTGTTTTTGTTTTTCGGACTAATAAATGACTCCATAGCCCAACAACAAAGGCACTGAATCTGCAAAAGAGTTCTTAGATCATCACAGGGACGACTCTATCCCCCATGGAGCCAAATGTTAGCGATATTTCTTGTAAGGGGGTTAGAATGCAAAAGAATGGGTCAAAAACCCACTTGTCCTAAGTTTTGGGTGATTATGCGCCCGTGGTATGTGACGAGAAAGTTCGAGCGGCAACGATTCTCGCACCCGGATCAACGACGCGTATAGAATTCCAGACCCCCCCGCCTTTCTACCTTTAAGTGGGGGGGGGGCGTCCGGAATCACGGGCACATCTCTTCAATGGTCCAGATCAGCATGCCTGGATCAACGACAATAAAGGAAATTCCGGACCCCCCTATCTTTCTACCTTTAAGCGGAGTGGGGGGATCCAGAATCGTAGACGCAGCTCTCCGATGGCTGAGATCTTAGCGCCCGGATCAACGGTGCTCACGTGATCCCATCATCCTTAGCCGCTCTGTGTTTAAGCCTGCGTGGGCCCTTCTCCCGTCATGTCACCTTCCAGAACCACCTTTCTCCTGCTTCCATGTATCATCCACCTACCTCCCCTCTATGGTCCGCGTGGTCTTCCTTCCTTCTCATCATCCACACACCATCCGCCACGTGTCTCCTTCCCTCTGCGTCAACCTCCCACTAAAAGGTGTCCATCACATCTGCTCCCCTATAACCTCTCTCATTCCCTCATCACTTCTCTCCACTCCCTGCTGTTTTGGCCCCATCACTCTATTCCCGTGCCCCACTTTCTATGCTGGCCTCCACGCATATCTTTTGAGCCAGTCAATTATTCTAGGTGGCAACGTGGGAGGCCCTCCACGTCCCGAAGGTGCTGAGTTGGCCGGGCCATCCTCAATCTCGATGAAGCAGTTATTGAAGCGGTTGGTGGTGGTTAGACATCGCCTCCGCCATAATGGGAAAGCACGACAATGAATTAAAGGCACGTCGATTCGCCGTTGGAACTGTCAAAGAATCAGATTGCGTCTGACATAAGTTGCACAACCTTTCAAAGGTTGACTGTCAGAAAGCCATGCAGATGCAAAGCTTTCAATGCAGTGTCTTGATTTTGCTGTTGTTGTTGTTCTGAGTATATGAAGGCGTTTTCGCCATTTTTGTATCTATCGATGGTAGAGCTAAGCTCCCGGCTGTAAAGTTTCAGTAAACATTCTGGTTTCCTGGTCATGTATCTGTGTTTGAGACTTCTTGGTTTATGACAAACAGTTCTCCTTTTTTCATCTATGTTTCATCTCATGCCAAAGAGTTCACATTCGAAGGATTCGCGTGGGTTATTGCAATTTTTTTATGATAAAGGATTTGTTGTGACATTATTGTATTCTTTGTTTTTATGTGTTTGATTGTAAGAGGATCTTGCATTCGAATACTTTCTTCTCGAGTCTGTGATGAACCTGATGTTTATGATAGACCTTCGCACTCTTCTCATGCAAGTCTTCCCCCTACTCACCCTTTATTGCAACTCATTGTTTGAAGTTTATCATTACCTCACTCGTCCATGCATGTCTGGCCTAGTTTTTGAGTTGAGACGATATTGTTCTGAGTTTTCCTCCATTTGATCACCTCTTTAAAACAAATTGTGACATTAAACTGATGGGTGTCAGGCTCTGCTCCTGCAAGCAATCCAAGAGTGACTTCTGTTACCAACAGGAGGATAATTCACCTGAAAGGAATTTATGGACTACTGCAACAATCATGGAATAAAAAGGCAATTCTTCGTCGCTAGGACACCTCAATAGAATGGAGTTGTTGAAAGAAAGAACAAGACAGTACAAGAAATGGCTCGAACAATGATAATGGATTCAAAGTTGACAAGTATTTTTTGGACACAGGCATTGCATACAACAGTTCACATTCAAAATGGAGTAATGTTAAAAAAAAACACTGATAAAAATCCCTACGAGCTATGGAAAGGAAGACCAACAAATGTGAAGCACTTCATAGTTTTTGGAAGCAAATGCTACATCAAAAGAGAAGATGGCAGAATGGGAAAGTTTGACTCTAGTGTGGACAAAGGAATACTTGTTGGTTACTCAAGTATAAGGAAATCATACAAGTGTTACAATATAAGATTAAACAAAGTTCTGGAAAGCATCAACGTAACAATTGATGAAACAGGCAGACCAGAACCAAAGAAAGAAGAAAACAAATCAATGGAACAACATTTTGAAGAAGAAGAGGAAGATGAATATGAAGAGAATCCGACAGAAGTAGAAGATAAAGTTCAACAAGTATCTCCAAATACACCTAGCAAACGAGTATAGAAGAATCATCCTTCAGATCAGATTATTGGAAACAAAGATGAAGTAGTTGAGACTAGAAGAAAAATCCGTTCACCAGAACAAACACACCTAGCATTCTTATCTACAATTGAACCAAACTGTTTTGAAGAAGCCAACAAGGATGAATTTTGGAATAAGGCCATGGATAAAGAATTGGATCAAATAGAGACAAATGACACTTGGGAATTGGTTCCAATACCAAATAATAAGAATGTGATCGACACAAAATGGGTTTTCAGGAATAAATTGAATGAATATGGATAGGTTACAAGGAACAAATCTAGATTGGCATGTAAAGGATATGCACAGATTGAAGGAATCAACTTTGAAGAGACATTTGCCCCAGTTGCTAGAATGGAAGCAATCCATTTTCTTTTAGCTTATGCATGCTCCAAAAATATTAAAGTATATAATATGGACGTAAAATCATCTTTTCTGAATGGGGAATTTGAAGAAGTCTACATTGAACAACCAGAAGGATTTCAGTTGTCAGAGAACACAGACTATGTGTGTAAATTAAAGAAGGCATTGTATGGTCTAAAATAGGCTCTTAGAGCATGGTAATCCAGACTAGATAAGTATCTGCAACAAGCAGGGTTCAAAAAAGGAAGTGCAGACAACAACCTCTACATCAAGGTAAGTCAAGACATGCATAATGAATTTGAAATGTCGTTACTTGGAGAACTATCCTTCTTTCTGGGACTTCAGATATGTCAAAGCAACCAAGGAATTTTTATTTCTCAAACCAAGTATATTAGAGAAATGCTAAAGAGGTTCGGAATGGAAGATTGCAAACCAGTTATCACTCCCATGCAAACCAGTTCTAAGTTGAGTAAAGATGATGATTCAAAGTCTACAGATCAGAGGCAATATAGGTCCATGATTGGAAGCCTGTTATATGTGATAGCATCCAGACTAGATGTAATGCAGGCAGTTGGACAGGTGGCATGATTTCAAGCAGCACCAAAGGAATCACATGTATTAGCAGTAAAGAGGATCTTCAAATATCTCAAAGGAACAAAAGAGTTTGGATTATGGTGTCCAAAAGGAAAATATCTATCACTTATTGCCTACATAGATGCAGATTGGGCAGGTTGTATTGATGACCGAGGAAGCACCAGTGGAGCAGCGTTCTACTTAGGTGAGTGTTTGGTATCATGGATAAGCAAGAAACAATCATCGATATCTCTATCTACACCCGAGGCAGAGTATATTGCAGAAGAAACATGTTGTACAGAGGTTCTTTGGATGAAACAAACTTTGACAGATATACAGGTTGAGTATGATGAACCCATTCCAATATATTGCGATAATACAAGTTCCATCAATATCTCAAAAAACCCAGTGATGCACTCTAAGACTAATCACATTCCAATCAAGTATCACTTTCTATGGGAATAGGTTGCAGAAAAGAACATCAGAGTTGAGTATGTGGGCACAAAAGAACAAGTGGCAGACATCTTTACAAAACCACTTCCATGGGAAGCCTTTGAATATCTTCGCCAAAG
>ML788623.1:281822-293810 GCA_009831015.1 Picea engelmannii
TGATTATTATGGAATTTATTTCTAATGTTAAATGATGGATAATATCAATACCCAGAATTGAGTTTTCTTTCGTTCTTAAATATTGATTATCTTAAGATCACACGATTTTTAATTAGTTGTCTTCCTGTTGTTATTAATTTACTTCAATATTAAATACTTCTTTGAATGTATTATGTAAGTGCTAGTATTGTTCTGTTATAGGTTTCCCTTAACAACAGTACATGTAGGAGCTCATACAACACAGAAAGATAAATACCAGTTTCATTGATTAGCGACAAGTTATTATGTGTGTTATTTAGTTAAGTTGTTTATGGATGAAACAATGAATGTATGGTTCAACTTTGACTATCCACATGTTCATGTTTCATTAACTTTTTTTCAAGATTCTTTAAATTTATAAAAGAAAAACAATAAATATTTTTATGTGCTTTCTTTATCTGCTTCCTAGAAGTAATCATTTTTCACATCGATTTTCGTAAGTTTCGATTAAAACTTGCATCTTGTAAATCATGTAAATAAACGAGACTTGTATATCTTATGCTTAAATACAACTACTATAGTTACATTTGAATATATGTACATATATATAGCGTTTAGTATTTAGTTAGTTATTTCTCTCTTTTATTTGTTTATTTTAGGATTCTTAGATTGGTTAACGGAGCCATTAAACCCGTCAGAACAAGTTACACCAAACGGATTGGGTTATTTAGACAGCCCCTGACCGGACTCATTCTTCCAGTTGACGGACAGTCAATTTCGCCTGTCAACAGAACCCTAAGAAGGAGTGGTTTGGTCCCATTGCGGGTCTGTCGATGTTTGTTTAACGAGTCCAAAGATAGAAAACTCAAAGGTTTTTCATGATTATAGAGTTTGGAAAAACACTTAAAAGAGAACTCTCTCAGTTCCTTTTTCGTAAAATAGTCTGGATGAGACCGAAAAGAGATAAATTATCGCTCACTAGACACTTACTTTAGATACTTTATCGAGCATGAAAATAGCAAGGTCACTCGGCTATCTTTTCATGTTTAGAGAGTCTAAAAAGAGCTTAAAAAGAACTCCAGGGGGGTTCATTTTTCGTATAACCTTGTTGAGCCCGAAAAAGTGATAAAAGTATGCTCGATCGCGTTCTCATGTATTTTCAAGCACAAGAACGGACAAAGACCACGCTCGAGGTTTTATACAAAAACCATAAAAAACAATCAAAACACGCGATGACAAAGAAAAACATGTCTGTATCCCTGTATTTGACCATTGAAATCATCATGCCTGCAAAAGTTACACTCAAAATGACATTAGGGATTAGGGTTTAATAGATAAATAATCATAAAAAAACAAATGACATAGTAAAAGTGAATAAAAATGAGTAAATAATCTTTTTACCATATCATTTTTACCTTTCCACTATTTGAGCTCAAAAACCCCTCTTTTACCCTCAAAGTTCGGTGTCAGATTGCGGGAGCTATGAGAGACCATTCAGCAAGCCGTCAGCGACAGTAAGGTAGGCTCTTTGTCCTTTTCACTTTCATGGTTTAATTTTGCAATTTCATTGGTTAAAATTTATTTTTGGGTTGATTTTGCAAGCCCTGTTTGTGCGCTTCCATTCTCGCAGGCAGGCTACACGGGACCTGCGAGAATGGGACATTCTCGTAGGTGAGCCTAAGGAAGCCTGTGAGAACCGCAAAGCTCAAATTGTTTTTAAAATTTTACTCAATGAAAGAGAATGAATTCATGAAAAAAGTTGCTAATCTTCTTGTTGTGCCTCTTACGCAGATAATTGGCCAGCAAAATGGTGCTTGAATGGCGTGAAAGGGAGCATGAAGAAGACAATGCAATTTCCGGAAATCATCCACCTACTATTGCTGCTTTGAGAAACTGTGGACTTCTGAAGTACTTTCGTATCCCAGGGATGAGGGCCCAAGTCAGGTTGTTAGAGTACCTGGTGCGTATGTGGGACCCTGATCAGCAGGTGTTTCATGTGGGGGTCCACACACTGTCCTTAGACATTGAGGACATTTACTTTTTGACTGGATTGTCCCGACGGGGGTACTATGTGAGCCTGACTGGTAGCAGAGGTGGTGGGCTGCCCATGAGTGAGTACTTCCGTTTACACTGGATTCCCGAGGCAGAGAGAAAGAAAGGAAAAGTAGCTATTTGGGGGGTACGAGATTTAACCCTCCATACTATCCTATTCACCATAGCTCAGATGGATGGGAGTTCTTCTCCTCACATGGCATTATAGAGTTACTTCCAGTATTCTATTGAGTGTATTGAACCTCAGGTGTTCAACTGGGCAGATGCAATGCTTCATAGCGTAAAAAGACAGTTGACCAAATGCAGACGAGGCAATTTAAAACAATTCAGGTATGGATCTTTTCTGGTATCCTTCTTCCTTGAGAGGGTACCATTACTGAGGCTACAGGTTGAGTGGAATATACCATCTCCCAGGGATCCTAGGATGCTAAGATGCTGTCAGCTTATGGCCCGGCACGTGGCTAGACCGATCATCAAGTATGATGATACTTTCTTTGACTGGATTCAACCACAGCTGTTGATGGTTGACGACTATGCTTATGCCGAGTTAGATTTCCAAGGAGATCCAGATTTAGTACTGCCATAGGATGCTCAATGGGGGGACCTTGGTAAGAAGTACACACATTTTTATTTTTAAATGTTTTTTGTGAATTTTATCATATTCCAATGTTTTTGTTTTATATGTTCGTCCAAAGACTAATACAAAATTGTTTGTTGATGTCACAGATGTTGGACCTTACAGACCTCCTGGTACTTCTCCCATTCAGTGGCGAGGAGAAGTAGCGACAGTGCCACAATATGCTGAGGATTATCAAGTGGTGGAACAAAATCTGGAGGGCTTGACCGCAGATATTCCAGACATGACTCTGGAAGAGGTTCCACGACATGATCAGTGTCATACTGTAGGAGTGTCAGGGTCCATGAGTTGACTGCTCTGTAGGGTTTCTCGAGAAATCGTGTGTTACCGTGAACATCATCCATGACGTCACTTTGTAGAAGCTATGAGCTTCATATTTTGACATTTTGGTCTTCAAACAAACTTTTTGTAAAAAACTCTTTTGATCATTATATATACAGACGGCTTCTACCGGTTTACCTTATATTGTGTGAATATTGATGTGATTGATTTATAAATGATTCAAATGTCTGTCTAATACATAATTAGCCAATGCATCTATTACTGTATTTAAACATCTAGGAATATGTTTGTTAGCGTCAGAAGTCACCCCTGGATTGCAGCAGGAGCAGAGCCCGACGCCCATCAGTTTATGTCACAATTTGTTTAATGGGGTGATCAAATGGAAGTTAACTCATAACGATGTGGTTCTAAATCAGAAACTAGGCTAGGCATGCATGGGTAAGTGAGGTCTTAGGTAGCTCTAGACAGTGAGTTGTAGTAAGGGTGAGTAAGGGGGAAGACTTGTATAAGAGAAAAGCAAAGGTCTGTTGTAAACATCAGGTTTTTAACAGACTGTGGGGGAAAACATCTAAACGCAAGATCTTCTTGCATTTGAATGCAAAAAGCTGGAGAATACAACAATGCAACGATAAATCCTTTATCATAACATAATTGCAATGATTTGCACGAATCAGTCGATCACGAACTCTCTCAGTATGAGATGAAAACTAGATGGATTGAGAAGACTGCCTGTCATTAAACAAGAAATATTACATACAAATGCATAACCAGAGAACTAGAGTGTATGTTAAAAATTTACAATCGGGAGCTTCGCTCTACCATCGATCCCTTATAAAATACAAAGACTGATACTATATACTCAGGAAAATTTGCCTAATAGAGGCGTGCCCAATCACCCAGGGCTTGGTGTCTTTTCAGTCAAACTCGTACTGAAATCCTTCTTCACGCGCCATCTTAACTGCGCATGGCTCCTACAAGGAGGGTAGCTAAGCCATTAAGTGCTGAGCTAGCGTGTGAAGACTTCTCTGTCTCTTCGAAGACTCCGGCATGGCGGATTTGGAAAAAATGGTACACAAGACCCCTTTGAGAAGATTGCTTGCCAGACCCTCCATACCTCACACTTAATGAATGAAAGGTGGTTCCAACCACCTGTTCATGCCTTCATTTATTCCAAGCGAGACACAGGATTCAGATCGGATCCGATGGCGCCTAGAGATCATGATGATCTCCTCTGTAACTGAACTCGGTGCCTTTGGCCCCTCCTGCACAACTCTCTTTGTCTCCCAAGTGACCACAGGTTGTGACCCTATGCTCACTCTCAAAGGTTCTTTCGGCGTTCGTGGATATGAAGGGGCTGATCCTTGCTTCTTGAAATCGCGATCAGTGAAACGCTGAGATGGCTTATTCTGGCACCACGCGTCCCTCTAGATCTAACGGATCTGAACTCTCCCGACGATGTTGTGGGCCTGGGGCCTGGACACTCCCGGCACCTCGCACATCGGGGATATGAAGGAGCTGCTCTTTGTGCATCGGAGTCACGATGAGAGAAAAGGCGAGGAGCCTAATCGCGCACTAGGTGTCTCCTGTGGATGGACGGTTGATATTGCTTCGTGATACTGCGGGCCTGACTTTGAGCGCCTTCGGCACTTTCGGGGTTCATGGTTTTGAGAGATAGGACAACATGGAATCTTCACCCTTTGAACTCCCGATTGACGAAACGCCGACGCAAGTAGATCTCGTGCCACGTGTCCTCTAGATGAACGACTGCCATCCATTCCTGCACAAAATATGGGTGCTATCCATTATGCTAACCTCGGCGCAAATTTGCTAACAGCGATTTCCTGCCGACCGTCGATCTATTCGTAAGGATGAATTTGGACCGTCGATAATATAACCTTGCCCGCTTACTTGCCTGAAATGAGACTTTTTCGCGTTGTGATCGAGCGCTTCTCATGCAGCTTGCAGACCCGAATACTTTTGTGCCTTGGACAAGAAATGTTACTAACATTAGGCTCCATGGCGGATAGAGTCATCCTTGCGATGCTCTAAGGACTCATTTTGCAGTTCTAGTGCCTTGCTGTTGGGCTATGGAGTCATTTATAAAGCTGAAACAATAAAAATAAAAACAAAGAACTAAAAGGACAATATTTACAAAACACAGGAGCCACCGAAGGCTCAGACAAAACATTTTTTAAGAAAATGCCCATTTACTGAGCTGCTGAAAACTTCTTCACCCTCCAAATCTTGCAACCTGTACGTGTTATTTGAGAACACCTCAGATATTTTGAAGGGGCTGATCTAGAGGGCGTCAAACTTGCTGTGTTTTCCCTTATCTTGTTTAGGAGCATCCCATTTCAGCACCATGTATCCTATTCAGAATTCTTCCTTCTTGGATTTCTTATCGAAAACTTGCTTGATCCTTTGTTGATGGTCCTGAACTCTGATCATCACCTACTCTCTGACCTGTTGGACTTCTACCAGTTGATGAATTCTTCTGATCATGTCATTGGGATCTTCTTGATAATCCTGGAAGAATTTCTCTACGGGAATGGCCAGCTGAAAAGGGAAGACAACTTCTGCCCCGTAAACTAACTGGAAAGGGGAGATGCCTATAGATCTCTTTGTGGTCACCCGATCAGCCCATAGAGTGAATTTCAGCTTCGAGTTCCAAGCCCTTTTGTTGTCTTCCAGTAATATTTTGATGATCCTTATTAGGATTTTGTTGGAGGATTCTGCTAAACCATTTCCCTGGGGGTAGTATGGGGTGGAGTGAATCAATTTGATCCCAAATTGTTCACAGAACTTGACTAACTTCTCAGCCTTAAAAGAGGTTGCGTTATCAGTAACAATCTTCCTTGGGCAGCCGAACCTTATGATGAGGTCTTCCAGGAACCCAATGATTACCTTGTGGGAAGCACTCCTGGTGGGGATATCTTCAATCCACTTAGTAAAGAAATCTGTGGCAGTCAGGATCCATCTGTGCTGTCCGCTGGAAGTAGGGTGGATTTCTCCAGTAAAATCTAGGCCCCATTGCTGGAAAGGTCCCGAAACAACTACAGGCTGTAAAGGCAGAGACTTGAGCTGTTGCTTTCCTGAAAATCTTTGGCATGGGATACAAGCTCTAACTCCTCTATGGA
Organism: Picea engelmannii; assembly: GCA_009831015.1. NCBI lineage: Eukaryota > Viridiplantae > Streptophyta > Pinopsida > Pinales > Pinaceae > Picea > Picea engelmannii. Next base: position 287,910 of record ML788623.1, read on the forward strand.
CATCAATGATTAAGGTGGGCCAGTAGTACCCAGCTCTGAGAATTTTGTGGGCTATGGTCTTCCAGGAATGGTGCCCTCCACATAGGCCACTGTGAAATTCGACCAAGATTTTGTTGGCCTCTTGTGGATCCATGCATTTTAAAAGCACTCCTAGGGGGTCTTTCCAGTATAAAATTTGATCGATAAGGCAGTACCTGACTGCCTTGAGTTTCAGAGCTCTTTCTTTGTTTCTTTGCAGGCCATCTGGGGGCCGCAACTCCTGTAGAAAATATATGACATCCTTATACCAAGGACATTGAGCCAACAAGGGTTTTGTTTGAGGGCCTACATCATACAACTGATTCTAATGATTTCCTGATTGTTCATTGACGAAATCTACCCCCAAAGCTTTGCAATTAGCTTCAGCCAATAGATTGGCTAAGCCTTGACCCTTGATCAATCTGGTAGGCCTTATTTCCAACTCAAATTCCAGGATCTTGGCTATCCATTTACTCCTCTTCCCATCAATGTCGGGCTGTAATGGGATGTCCTTCACAGAGGTTGAAGGAATGTATGCGGTCACTTTTGAGTGTAAGACATAGACTCTAAAAGCTTTGAGATCTTTCACTAAGGCATAGGCCTGTTTCTCCATGATTTCATACCTGAACTCTGCATCTCTTAATGCCTTGCTGAAGAAGGCAATGGGTTGCTCTCGCCCTTCCTCATTTTTCTGCAACAAGACCACTGCTACTGTATCAAAAGAAGTGAAAGAGAAGATCATGAAATCTTTGGAATAGTCAGGACTGATCAGCACAGGTGCCTTAGTCAATGCCCTTTTTATTTGGACAAAGGATTCCCTGGGTTTAGTGGTCCATTTCACTTCATTTCCCTTCTTGACCATAACTGTGATGTGTTTCACCAATTCAGCAAAATTCGAGACGAATCTCCTCAGAAAATTAATCTTCCCCAAAAAGGCCTGAACTTCCTTCTTTGACCTGGGAAGTGACAGGGTCCGAATTGCCTCCACTCTGCTAGGATCAATCCTCACTCCTTCTACTGATACTATATGGCCTAATAGCTTCCCCTCCTCCATAGCAAACAAATATTTCTTGGGGTTCAGGGAAAGGCCGAACCTTCGACACTTTGAGAAGACTTTCTTCAGGTGACAACAATTCTCTTTGTCAGACCTGGAGAAGACTGTTATGTCATCCAGATAGATCACCACAAACATATCTTTCTCCCCGATGAAGGCTATTTCCATGGCTCGCTGAAATGTTGCTCCTGCATTCATCAGTCCAAATGGCATTTTAGCATACATGAATGTGCCCCAAGGGGTGGTGAAGGTTGTCTTCTCTCTGTCTCCAAGCATGACCGATATCTGATTATAGCCAGAAAAACTGTCGATCATGGAAATCCTAGATGCACCGGTTACCTTCTACAATATGTGTTCCATGTTGGGCAGGGGATAATTGTCTTTCTTTGAGCTCCTGTTCAGGTTCCTGAAGTCGACACACAGCCTGATTTCTCCACTTTTCTTCCTTACTAGAACCAAATTGGCCACCCATTCAGAATATCTTAGGGGGACAATGATCTGGGCCTCTAAAAACTTCATCACTTCTTTCTCCATGACAGGAAACAACATGGGATTTATCTGTCTTAGATTCTATCTGAAAGGCTTAGCCTCTTCCTTCAGTGGGATCTTGTGTTCAATGACAAATGTGTCATACATCTTGAGGTCTTCATAAGTACATGCAAACAGATCAACAAATTCTTTCAGAAACTTAGTATATTCATCCCTCTTGGTCAAACTCCTTGACATCTTGACAAACTTAGGCTCCTCCGGTGTGCCAATGTTGCACTCGGCTGTGTCAACATCTTCACCTGAAAACCTATCTTTTACTGCCACATCATTCCCATCAAACAATATTTCTAAAGGAATTAGTCCCCTTGGAATGTGATTGCTAGGTAGCTGAATGATCTGGTGGTTATCAATTTTATTTAAAAACACCTCAGGGTGAGGGTTATCCTCTGCATCAGGATCCTGATCAATGTACAATGCAGAAAATTCATCAACAGATTGGAGAAATTTCTCGATTTCCAGATCATCTTCGAATACCTTCCAATGCTTGACATTGTCTGGTACAGAGGGCCTATATTTTATCTCAACATCGTATGTGGCCATAGACGGCTGAGGGACCTTGAACTGGCTAGCTGAAACAACTAAAGAATCAACAACAACATTATCCTCCCTTGGAATAAAAGAGATGTTGAAGGCTGAGAAGAAATTGTCAATTAGGTCCCATACTTCATTTCTGTTATTTCTGAGTCGAGGGTGCTTAGCCTGATAAGCGTTTCTAATCTATTGGACCACCAACTCTGCATCTCTGAATACTGTTACCTCCTGAATTCCCATTTCCTTCGCAGCTCTCAATCCTAGAACAAGGGCTTCATATTCTACCACATTGTTGGTGGTTTCAAATTCCATCTTATATGACAGGGACATGGTTTCTTGAGAAGGAGACACAAAAAACACCCCAGCACCAGCGCCTTCCCTGGAATAGGCTCCATCAAAAAACATTTTCCAGATGGGACTGATGGAGGGAGGAAACTCATGCAGAGTGGTGGGCTGCTTTTTGAGTTCAAGAGGAGGCTCGGGAGCATGAGTGAGTTGCAGTAAACTGGAACCTAAATCAGTGTCCAAGGAAAAAATGGGATGGTTGGTAGGATTGCCTTCATCACTGATTATATAGGCCAACTGGGCTTCCCTATATAGCCTCCTATGCTCTCCTCCAAATACTGGGATAGTAGCATATGTGAGGTCCATTTTCAAAGTGCCCCCCAGTCTTTTTATCCAAGATCTTGATAAGAACATACCGAACTTGGGGGGGAGATCAGCCACTACAATATCCATGACCACACTTTTCATGGGCAACTGAAACAATATCACGACCAGGTCTTTGATAACCCTGAGACATTGAACTTTCCTAGAGTCGAAGAAATAGAGGTCATGATAGGTTCGGGTGACTTCTAGCCCTAATTCTTCCATGAAAGTTTTGGGCATGAGGTTGTGAGAAGCCCCTAAATCCATCAAGTAGTTGTGCAGTACCTTGTCATGTATGTTCAAGGAAGTGTAGAAGGGGGGGGGGATGAGTCGTTCCTATCCTCTACCATAGGACCTAAAATAACTGCAGGCTTTTCATCTTGCAAATTAACAGAGTCTGTGGGAAGGCATGAGATCTCGGACTGTAAAAGCTCAGAGAAGCGTTTCTTGAACCCTTCATGTTTAATCAACTCGGTTAGGGGCACGGGGATTCTGATTTTCTGAATTTCATGCTCGAAATTAAAAGAAGGTGTAAGCTTCTGGATTTCTCTTATTTCAGGAACATGACTCCGAACTATGGGAGAGAGGGATCGGGTCTTCTTACCTCTGTGACTGCCCACTACTTCATTAGTACGTTTCTCTGTTCTAGCAGACTGCTCAGGAACATCTGATGCTACTGTCTTTCTCTTAGACCTCAGATCATACCTGCCTTGGCTGCCACTAGCCTTGCCTTCCTTGCTCAGTTCATTTAGCTGACTGTCCATAAGAGACTACTCGTATGCTGATTTAGTGAGATGAGGAAAAGGAGGAGTGTCTCTGAGGCAATGGATTTCAGGATCAAGTTCTCCTATTCCCCCTTCTTCTTCCTCGACCATAAAATTGTTTTGGAAAGGGGCCTGAATCTTCTGGTCTTCTCTGTCTCTTCCCCTCTCCCTTTGCACAGTTGGGTAAGTAATATTGTTTGGCCTCCTAAAACCTCCTTTGTTTTTGGCATTTTGGGGGCCCTTGTATGCCTGCCTCCCCTCCACCTTTATCCTTTCCATCTCTGCAGACAGAGACTTCACCATCCTGGTCAGCTCATCCACCTGAGGGTGGGACGCCGATGGTCCAGAAGTTGAGGTTTCCGATCTTCCCTTTCTTCTATCTGCGTCAGCCTTGTTTCTCAGTCTATCAGCTGCTAATACATTTGATTCCACTTCTATGGCCACATATTGCATTTGATCTAAGGAGGTGGCTCTCCTTTCTCTCAATAAAATATAGAAATCGGGGCCAAATGCACTAGCATAAGAAATCTTGGCCGAGGCTTCTGAGGGTTTGATTTTAGCGGGAATTTTATTATACATTTTATTGAATCTCTTGGAGTAGTCAGAGACAGACTCTCCATCCATCTTCTTCAAAGACCCAAACTCTGTCATGTAATACATGAAATCCTTCCTATCTCCCCACTGCCTCAAGAAAGCACCATCCAGGGCTTCGATCCCAACAATAGATCCGGGGGCCAATCCTCTAAACCATTTCCTCACCTCGCCAAACCATTTCCTCACCTCGCTATCCAGGCTCTGGATGAAGACTCTCATCTAGACATCTTCATTTTCAATGTTCAGGTTGTTTGCATAACTGTAGAAAGCAGCCAGGTGCTCTTTCGCAGTTATGTCTCCTTCCCTAGTGAACTTGGGCATATACTTCAAGTAATCTCCAGCAGGGAGAGGATTCATAGGATGAGGTAGGATTAAGGGAGCATATCTGGCAGTGACTATGGCGTCCATTCTATTTAGAGGGGGATTAGCACCAGCTATAGGGATATTAGGTGGGGGAGAACTTGGAGGAGAAGGAGTTCGCGAAGGGGCTTCTGGGAATGAGTCTCAGAGTGGGATGGGAAACAAAACGGGATTTAAGGAGAAGGCTAACAGGCTCAAGTCAGTAGACGCTCCTCTTTGTGCAGGAGTGGGGAAATCTCCTGCAGTCCTGGGCCTAAGCCAAGGTACAACTTCAGAGGAGAGGGGAGTGACAAGGATTTCTCCCTCCAATCCTAGACCATGAGGGGAAAACTCAACAGGAACACTCCCAAAATTCAGGAAATGGGAAACCTCTGAAGGAGGTCTATTAAGAAACTGAGGAGGAGAAAATGGAGTTCTTACAAAAGGAGATGGTGGATTACCTGTTTCGGCAGTGGAAGCTTCTTCTTCAAGGGCCTTTCCTTTTCTGAGAACCACCTCTGGATCAGTTTATGGTGTAGCTAGAGGTAGCTGTGGATGAGACCGCATGTGTCTACCTCTGAAAGCCACAATTAACACGGCAGGTTCGCCACGGTCGAGTCGTCACAATGGAGTCACCAGGTGCACAGTAGCAATCTTTAAAGGCTCTAATACCTGATGCACCTTCAGAATCAGAGGCTCAATGTCGTTCAATCCCAGAGAAAATTTTCAACTTCGTCCCCGACAATGGCGCGAGAAATGTTAGCGTCAGAAGTCACCCCTAGATTGCAGCAGGAGCAGAGCCCGACGCCCATCATTTTATGTCACGATTTGTTTAATGGTGTGATCAAATGGAAGTTAACTCATAATTATGTGGTTCTAACTCCGAAACTAGGCCATGCATGCATGGGAAAGTGAGGTCTTAGGTAGCTCCAGACAATGAGTTGTAGTAAGGGTGAGTAAGGGGGAAGACTTGTATAAGAGAAAAGAAAAGGTCTGTTGTAAACATCAGGTTTTTAACAGACTGTGGGGGAAAACATCTAAACACAATATCTTCTTGCATTCGAATGCAAAAAGCTGGAGAATACAACAATGCAACGATAAAATCCTTTATCATAACATAATTTCAATGATTCGCACGAATCATTCAATCACGAACTCTCTCAGTATGAGATGAAAACTAGATGGATTGAGAAGACTATCTGTCATTAAACAAGAAATCTTACATACAAATGCATAACCGGAGAACTAGAGTGTTGTTTATTTCTAATTGATGATGTCAATCAGAGTTCATTTAATGTCAACCCGGGAAGGTAAACTTAGAAGTGCTACCTAAAATATATAGATCTAGAAAGATTCAACTACCTAAAGGAGGGTTTGATGTAGCAGGAGCCAATACTCTTTTAC
>ML788623.1:294278-313748 GCA_009831015.1 Picea engelmannii
ACAAAAACAATCCACTTTCCATATATGAAGTAAAATATATTATTTTCTAATATTTAATCAAGAATTTCTCTTAAAAATGCTTAAAAATAAATAATATTTGGAAAATATAAATGAGACCCATTAATGGTGAACAATAGGGAAAACGAAGTGACATGGTGGTGAATAATGAGTGATATAATGGAAGCATAGGTGAAAAATGTATGGTAATGAGTGATATTTGTATGACGTTTTGAAGCCCAAACAAGTGTATGTTAAAACTTTACAATCGGGAGCTTCGCTCTACCATCGATCCCTTACAAAATACAAAGACTGAGACTATATACTCAGGAAAATTCACCTAATAGAGGCATGCCCAGTCACCTAGCCCTTGGTGTCTTTTCAGTCAAACTCGTACTGAAATCCTTCTTCACGCGCCATCTTAATTGTGCATGGCTCCTGCAAGGAAGGTTGTTGAGCCATTAAGTGCCGAGCTAGCGTGTGCAGACTTCTCTGTCTCTTCGAAGACTCCGGCATGGCGGCTTTGGAAAAAATGGTACACAGGACCCCTTTGAGTAGAGTGCTTTCCAGACCCTCCATACCTCACACTTAATGAATGAAAGGTGGTTCCAACCACCCGTTCATGCCTTCATTTATTCCAAGCGAGACACAGGATTGAGATCAGATCCAATGGAGATCGCGATGATCTCCTCTGTAACTGAACTCGGTGCCTTTGGCCCCTCCTTCACAACTCTCTTTGTCTCCCAAGTGACCACGGGCTATGACCCTGTGCTCACTCTCAAAGGTGCTTTCGGCGTTCGCGGATATGAAGGGGTTGATCCTTGCTTCTTGAAATTGCGATGAGCGAAATTCCAAGATGGATTATTCTGGTGCCACGCGTCCCTCTAGATATGACGGCTTTGAACTCTCCTGACGATGCTATGGGCCCGGGCCCTAGACACTCCCGGCACCTCACGCATCGGGGATATGAAGGAGCTTCTCTTTGTGCATCGGAGTCGCAATGAGCGAAAAGGCGAGGAGCCTAATCGCACGCCAGGTGTCTCCTATGGATGGACGGTTGAGATTGCTTCGTGATACTGCAGGCCCGACTTTGAGTGCCTTCAGTGCTTTCGGGGTTTGGGGTTTAGAGAGATAGGACAACATGGAATCTTCACCCTTTGAACTCCCGATTTCCGAAACGTCGACGCGAGTAGATCTTGCGCCACGCATCCTCTGGATGAATGGCTGCCATCCATTCCTGCACAAAATACGGGTGCTATCCATTGCGCTAACCTCGGTGCAACTTTGATAACCGCGATTTCCTGCCAATTTCCAATCTGTTCGTAAGGATGAATCTGGATCGTCGATGATATAACCTTGCCCGCTTACTTGCCTGAAATGAGACTTTTCCACGTTGCGCTCGGGTGCTTCTCATGCAACTTGCAGACCCGAATACTCTTGTGCCTTGGACAAGAAATGTTACTAACAATGTTGATATTCAATGTGATCAAAATAACATTCCAAGAGGTGAATTCGCAAATACACCCGTAACAAAGTAGGACTTCGAATAGAGTAGACATTACTTAACTGTAGTACTACAAGCTGCGAATCAAGTCGCACAACCAAATGATGAATTCCGAGTGAGATAGCATCAACCAATAATTCAATAACGATGCTATACTCTGCAATGTTGTTAGTTGCACGGTCGAGGCACACACCTCATAAGGAGACAAGTTCGTTTGTAGGGGCATAAATTGCCCACGTAACGGAAGCAAGGTTCTGAGTACTACGGCTAGCGCCATCAGCGAAGCCAATATAGGGTAGCAAAGACTCCGACATCTGGAAATCAAACACAATGTCACATACAGGCAGAGACCAGATAGCAACAAAAGCAAGCTATAGTAACACACAAGAAGTATGATACAATAAAAATACAAGTACTAGTGCACAGATGATTTTATGCATAGTACTTCTTCAAGTACAACCCATTCCTGGGTTCACTCAAAGGGATACCATCGTAATCTAGCAACTCATAAGCTCCTTTTTCCAAAACTCGTCGAACGATATAAGAACCTCGCCACATGGGTTCGAATTTCCCAGCTCCTAACATATCTCGATCTTGTTCATAGAGAAGAACAAGATCACCTTCGGAAAAAACACGAGGCTTGACATGCTTGTCGTATTGGGCCTTGACACGCTTTTTTTGGGCTTCTATGACTAGGGTGGCATCGTGTCGAGTTTCGTCCAATCGCATAAGATACAATAGATGTTCTTCCTCGGCAGAAGTGTTGGGTAGGAGTTCAACAACTAGTTTTAAAGAGGGTATCTCGCATTCGATAGGGAGAATGGATTCCACACCATAGACTAATCGAAAAGGTGCAAACCCAGTAGCGGACTTGACGGATGTCCGGTAAGCCCACAATGCCGAAAAAAACATTGTGTGCCAACTTGTTTTATGAATCCCTATCATTCGTCGGAGCATAGTTATGAGAACTTTGTTAATTGCTTCGACTTGTCCGTTGGCTTGTGGATAATAGGGCGTTGAGTTATCATGGCGAAGATCCAACTTTTCAGTAAGTTCAGACATCATAAAATTCCTAAAGTGGCTACCGTGATCGGTGACGATAGCTTGGGGAACACCAAAACGAGCTATGACATGATTAAAAAGGAACAATGTTGCGGTCTTTCCAGTGTTGTCAAATGTTGGCATCGCCTCAGCCCATTTCATAAAGTAATCAACGGCTACAATGATGTAACCATGCCCCCTGGCCGAGTGAGGGTGACATGTCATGAAATTGATGCCCCATTTTGCAAAGGGACCAATTGAGACCACAGGGTGAAGAGGAGCGGGATGTGATCGGAGCTTGTTATTATAGGTTTGGCAGGCATGGAATTTCTGAATGGCAATGATGCAGTCATTAAAAAAAGAAGGCCAAAAATACCCTGCTCGTAAGATCTTCTGGGCAGTAGCATACCCAGACATATAACCACCACATGCTCTGGAATGGTAGTCATTCAGAGCTTTCTCGGCTTCGTCGAACATTAAACAACACCGAAAAACAGAGTCAATCCCCTGATGATAAAGAGTATCCCTGAGGATAATGTATTGATGAGCTTGATAGCGTATGTGACGTCATTTAGTACTAGACAAAGTCGGCCGAAAAGTCTAGGTTTGGATATATATAATGATATCTCCATACCAAAGATCGTCAGTGCTAATAAGGAAACGAGATTCATCGGGTAATGAATCCGCTGCTACATTTTCCATTGCAGAATGGGGAAAGTCACATATCAACTCAGCAAAGACTAAGGACTTCTTAGACTTGGCACGTTCGAATTCCAAGTTAAACTCCTAGAGTATCACAATCCATTTGGAGTATTTTCCCCCTAGCAATTGACGTGTCAGAATGTGTTGCATAGGGTTGCAATGGAAAATCACCGTAGTTTTGCGTGAGAGGATATAGTGTCGGAAGTGTTGGACGGCTTAAACAGAAACCAAGGCCAGTTTCTCGACATGTTGATACTTGATTTCAGTCAGCGCAAGACTTCGACTCAAGTAGTAAATAACATGTTTGTCGTGCGCATCATCCTCTTGGACGAGAACCATGCCAATGGTGTAATCCGAGGCAGCAAGGTAAAGGAAATAATCGTGATCGTAATCGGGGGGGAAAGAGAAGCGGAGATCACGTTAGGGACAACTTCAAATCTTCAAAAGAATTGTTGGCAATGGTATCCCAGATGAACTCTGAATCCTTCTTTAATAGCCGCATAAATCCACAAGTTATCTCGACGTAGTTGGGGATAAAACGACGAAGAAAGTTTGCTTTCCCTTGCAAACTTTGCAACTGGTGAAGTGTAGAAGGAGGAGAGATGTTAAGGATCACCTCAACCTTTAAAGGATCCACCTGGATCCCTTGAAGCAAAATGATAAAACCTAGAAGACGGTCAGATTCCACACAGAAAATGCACTTATGAGGATTTAAACGTATACGGTAGAACCGACAACGAACGAAAATGGCTCGGAGGTGGGTTGGGTGATCGACTCTGCGCATAGAATGAGTGGGTAAATCATCCAAATATGGTTGAACGATATGCTTGATATCATGAAAAGCATAAGACATAGCGCGTTGAAAAGTTGCTCCAGCGTTCTTAAGACCAAAAGGAAATTTCCGATAGACAAAAGTACCCCAAGGACAAATAAAAGCAGTCTTATGTTGATCCTCGAGAACAATTTTAATTTGATTATATCTGGAGAAACCATCCATGAGAGAGAATATTTCACTTCTGGCGCAGTCATCGACAATCTGATGACGAAAGGGGTAGGAAAGTTGTCTTTTGGACAAGCTTTGTTGATATCCCTATAATCAACGCATACACAAGTTGTACCTTGTTTCTTGTCAATCGGGACAAGATTGGAAACCCAATCCATGAGAGCCACCAGATAAATAAAGCCAGATTTTAGAAGTTTCTCGACTTCGAGCTTTATAGCAGCCGCTTTACGTGGGTGAACTGGACGAAGGCATTTCCGGATAGGTTTAGCGTCAAGGTATGTCTTTATCTCATGTATCAAAATCGCAGGGTTGATACCTGGGATTTCTTTGTAACTCTAGGTGAAGATATCATGAAATTCTTTAAAAAGGGAAGTATAGTTGACTATTTCGTCAGGGGAACACGAATCTCCAATATGGACATTTTCGATGATTCCAGGTTTGATGGATATGTCAAGAGGAATAGTGGGTGAGATATTACTTAAGTTCCCTTCGGAAAAAACATTGTGTGCAGACTCGGGAACGGTCGAGATGACAACAATGCTCGACGGGGTCGAAATCCATTGGTAGTTCTCAAGAGTATGTTGCTCCAGAAAGAGGATGGAATGATGATGCCCATCATCCCAAGGGCTGTCCTCCATGATGGACATGATTATCTCGTCAGTGGGAAAAATAACACGAAAAAGATCGGGAGACAACTCATCAAGAGAGGGAGTAGAAGGTGTTGCCGATTGAATGGTCTAATAGGCATATTCAACCGGACTTAATGACATTGCGTCACTGAAATGAAGATGATCTCCAGGGTCAGGTACTATCCAGGGGTCGTGAGACACAGGAAGTTCATGAGGCAAGGTGGAGATCATGTTGATGGAAGCAACCGATGAGCGTGGAACATCGGGCGGTGGAATGGGTAAAGTACCCATTAACGAGGAGTCCTTGAGAAGGCCTACACCGACATTCTCATAACCCGGGGGGGGTTTTAGCAATAAACAATATGTTTCCAGTACGGGTATCAGAATTGAAGAAGGCAAGTTTGTCGATGGTAACAACCTTTCCTTGATGAGGGGAACGTACTACACGGAAAAGTGTCGACACAACGACGCACATGGAATCGATCCAGCTGCGGCCAAGCAAAAGATTATAATGAAGGGGAGCGTCAAAGACTTCCACTTCAACTTGGACCGTTTTGCCTTCTAATGTGATGGGAAACGAAGGAAGAATAGCGTAGGGCTTAAAACCAGATCCATTGAAGGCTTTACGAGTGTTTTTGGATTCATTCAAGGAAGGAGAGCCAATGTCTTTCCAGCAAGCAAGAGACATGACACATGTCGAGGCACCCTCATCGATAACGGTTTGGAAAATGTTTTTGTCAGAGACAACCACTTGTATATGGAATGCAAGTTGAGGGGGTAACCTTGGAATGTGATCTTCCAAGTCAAAGATTATTAAATTTGTATATGTTGGGTCAATTCCACCGATAGCTTTCAAAAGTGCCTTCTGTTGTGCAAGACAAGTTTGAAGGACTTCAAGGGCTGACATCATAGAAGGTGCTTGGGCCAGATCTTCAACAATGTTGTAGTTCTGGGCTGCACGAGCATGAGGATTGAAAGCCGATTTCCGAAGGACGCCCTTTGGGGGGGTCACAGAACTGTGTCGAGGCTCAGTCATTTGAGATGAAGAGGACCATTGGTAGGTGGAGTCGTAGGAGAGGGTTGTACCAAAGAAGGGGGTAAATCGTCAACCTTCTCCTTAGAGGGAGAATAATCTTTGGCTCGAGTAGTGAGTGCAACATTGTTCTGCTTAGAATCGCCAGTACACATTAAAACATAGGAAGTGGTAGAAGATGAGGGTTGATCATGGATGACCAACTGAGACTATTGTTGAGACGGGAAGGGTTGGGACAAAGCAACCATTGCAGGTGGTTTTGGAGCTCCTTGAAGGAACTTAGTGACCTCGGCACGTCGTGGAAAATCCTTCATGTAGTGATCATCACCACAGATAAGGAAAGGGTATCATGGTTTGCACTTATCCCGATCGTCAACAGGGGTAGTTTTAGTTTGCTCTTCTTGAGAATTATTTTTGCCCTCCTTATTCTTACCTCTCCCCTTTTTAGATTTATTTTTACCGGTTGGGGTAGATTGGATGACATTTACCTCAGAAGTCGTGTCGATAGGAGTGGCAGGAGACAGAACATTTTGAACATTAGAAGAAGCAGATTTAGGGTTTGTGCTTGAAGCAGAATGTGATTGGGCTTGGGCAGTACCAATCACACTGTCAGCTGCATGTGAGGCAACTAGAGTAGTTGAAGTGCTGGAAGGATTAGGACGAGGTAAGTCAGGTAGTAAATCGTAAAGGGTTCCCGTTTGTGAGTAAACGAGGTCAAGATATTGAGCACGACTTATAGCCTTCTCTTCCATGACTACACCACCCATGGCAATATCCTTACCGATTTCATTCACAAATGATTTTGTAAACCATTATGCCAGTAACTGATCGAGGAGCTCAAGTTTAATGAGACGTCGTCTCCATCGCCACTCATGGATGTGATCAGATATATGAGTGCCTTTAGTCTGTTTGAAGGAAGTCAAAATCTCGATCCCAGTATCATAACGGATCGACAACTGGTAATGCGTAAGGAAAGCCATAGCTAAGGTGTTGAAGTCAGAGAAGAAACCTCGGGGCAATTCGATATACCACTTCGCAGCAGAACCTGTGAGGGTTCGTTGAAAAAGACGTAAACAAATAGAGTCATCCATCAATGACTTGGATGAACACCATAGGTGAAAAGTCATAATGTGATTGTTTGGGTCCTCTCCCGCTTTGTCGTCAAATTTAGGAATGTCCGATGGAAGCTTGGCTGGTATAACAGGCCATTGGGGAGAGTGATGAATAGGATCGCTTAAAATCCTTGACAAATCCGAAATATCCAAAGTGGCGAGAAAGGGTAACTGTCGATTCACCTGCGGGTACTAGTGGCTTTGGGGAGGAAGCCCTATTGGAAAACTAGTAGGACCATAAGCAGTCTGCATATAATGTGAAGATCCAGGCATATTCGGTGGTGGTTGGATAGGATAGTAGCTCATTGGATTATACCCTGGAACATGTGCTTGATTTTGAGTATTCGTCCCCCAAATGGGATTGAACAAACCTGGATATGGTTGGCCCATGCTAGGGGGTGTTACGGACGCAGCTGGAAACTGCTGCCCCCAGTCGATTGAGGAGGATTTTGGATCAACTGATTCCAATACTGGGCCAAGGATGGAGGTATGTTTTTCCCATAAGGTGGGGTTGGTCCTCCCATTGAAGGGGGTGTTCCAATTGAGTGTTTCCAACTGAGAGGGGGTTGAGTGATACTACCTTGATGAGATTGGCCACCAACCAGAAATTGATAAGTTGGAGTGAATGATGGAATAGCGCCACTAGGATTAAGAGTGCCATTAGAAGACAAAGAAAGTCCTCCAAAAGGAAATTGAGGGAGTGTTGGAACAAAACTGGGAAGAAAGTGCCTAGAACAAGAAGGACCACTAGGAGAGCCGGATGGAGTTTGTGCAGGAATAGGAATGGAAGTATTCAATGAACGGTATCCAGGTGGTAGTGTCGAAACGACGTTGGTCGTTCGCGGTGTGTGGATAGGAGCAAGACTAACCACAGTGAACCCAGTTGGAACACTCGGAGTAGCTGTGAGATGGGCAATTTCAGCAGGGATGGTAAAGTGATAAGAGATAGTCACTGGTACTGTCTCTGTACTAAATATTTTGGAAATCACAGGCGGGTTGATTTCAGAAATGACAGGTGAACCTGGACCAAAAAGGTCCCGTCGAAAAATTCCCGTAGACCAAAAAGGATCTTGGTCCCCAGGTCCATTCCGAGATCCGAAATACACAACAATTAAGTCTCCAGAAGAGTTTTCTCGCATAAAACGTCTCTCAGAATTAGGGTGAAGTCGAAAGTTCTCTCGAGTATTTGTAATTCAAAAATGTTATAGAGAGTCAGTTCACTCCACTTGTGGTGTGGTGATGACTGTGACTTCACTCTACCGAGGAGAGCCCTCAGGTGTACTGGTAGGCAAGGGTTGAGAACCTTCCAAATGCTCTGGAGATAAACCCTGCATTCTACGTGAACGACGTGGAGGAGCTATTGTAAACAAGTGACAAACTTCGCAAAGAAAATCCTATGGTCAACTTTGGGAAACAAACAACACGCGCTAGTAAACAAAATCTAGGAAGCAACACCAAGCAAACAAGACCTTCTAATGTCGAAGCCACTAGTTGGTGATGAAATCCAACGTCGCAACAACGAGACGAGAAGGGGCTGGGCTAGTGTGGAAAAGTTACGCTGAGAACCTTCTTAACGGACTTACACCCTGGTGCAATCTCCCACACATAATCGTGGGTATACCCTCCAAGGAGCCCGAGTGAGTTTGGTCAACGTCAATTTTAGGTACTGTGAAGAATTTCCCCTCCAAAGTCACCTCGGGTAAGAACCTAGAAAGATAGGCCACTAAGGTCACCACCAACAACAATAAAACATGGGGGGACAGTCGATAGTCTGATCCACATGCAAGGGTAGGGTATCTATCCCGAAATCAACTCAAAAGGGTTCCACTCATCATTGTGGGTATACCTCCGAGTGATCCCCGTAATACGCGCAATCTCTACACTGATATCAACAAAGCAGGGTGAGTAACTCTGCCAATATCAATGCGACCTCGTGCTTGACCCTTGTGTGAGAAGGGCTTCGCAGGACAGGATGCTGCAAATGGAATTTAACACCACTCCCTAACACAAGATGCTATTGTGTGTTTTGTGCTTTTGGAGAGTGTATCTCTCTTCCTACTCCAAAGCGCTAGCCTAGCTAAATGTTGGTGTAATAGATCACTAGAAGAGAGTTACTAGATAAATTTTACAATTGTGCAGTGTTATTAAGAGCTGTTGTTTACTCAAAGGCAACGAAGATGAAACTTATGTTGTATGACTCTGACCCAACAATGCATGGATGAGAATGAAATATATCACTTTTCGTTCAATGAATCCTATGTATGGGAGGGAAAGAGAAAGTTTTCCAGATCAACCTTGAACTACAATGCAAAATTTCCTTTAAAATGCAAATGCAACAAATCACACATCAATAACGATTCTCTATTGTGTCTTTTTCAATAACTTCAACAATCGATTTTCAATATTTTCGAAGACGAAAAGATTTTTTGAAAGAAAAACTTTTGTTAACTTTTCAAAAAGGACCCACACTATGATAGTGAGAGTACAGAAAATCAAAAGCCAATGAACATGCAATGATAAAAACCCAATCCACTCTTTCAATGAAAACAAAAATAAAAAGAAAACCAATATAGTCTTTTCAATTGCATAAGAAAAATGATCTTTCAAACAATAAGCAAATGATAAAGACCAAGAAAACTCAACTTTCAACCGATCACCAGTCCTTAACTAATCAAACACACTCAGAGAGTATGGTGTTACCAAGAAAAGTCAAGAAATAAAACTCAAGACAAAAGTGACAAGAAGAGCCTTGAAGTCCTAAGACTATTCATGCATGCAAATGAAGACAAGAAAGACATCAATCAATGGTCCAAGAAACTCTTATGAGGCACCTAGACTGATCTGGGCAGTTGAAGATGCCAAAACTCAAATCCAATTTTTTGAAAAAATGAGTTTGCAGGTTGGCAATATTACACAGTGCGAGTATCAGGGATTCTCGCAGGTGACCCTTGAGCAAAGTGCGAGAACCTCGCATTAAACCTAAAGGAAAAGTGTGAACTCTATGGATTCTCGCAGGCTATAGTGAAGTGTAGTGCGAGAACCTCTGAAAATAGTCAATTTTTTGGAAAATGAAACAAAATTTGAAAAGGCCTCTGGACCCAGAGGGTCTATCAGGATATCCTGAAGACTCGTAGATTGATAGGAAACGAGAAAAGTAAAAAAAGAGCAAATGGCCACAAAAAAACACCAAAATACACAAAGAAAAAGGGATTGTCCCCAGTGGAGTCACCAATTTTGTTATCGGACTAATCGGTAGGTGCGGACACTAACAGATCTCCCTAGATCCACTTGGATCTAGAACAAAACAGGACATGACATGACTCTTTCCCTAAGTTTTGACCATTGAATCAACTAGTAGAAAGGAACAAGTAACATACCTTTATATCGCTTCCTAGGGTCTCTGTTGCTCCTGCTTCGCTCCGGTGCTCTCATGAGGTCAGGACCAAGACAACACAAACCAACCAAAGTGAATATAGCACAATATATTCAACAGTCAACCTATGTGTATGATCAAAGAATTACACAATAAAGTGGAAATAGCTTTATGGGAAAGGGACATGCCACTGTATCATATTAATGGAAAGTAAAGATTACAACCTGATAGCCTTGATGTCACAAACTTCCTTTCGATGGCTCTTGGCTTCGACACACACACTTGCTCAATACTTGCATGAAGAAGATCAAATCCTCTTGATAGACTTGCTAGAGTCTCCAAGCTGTTGTTCAAGCTTCAGTCCTTCACACAATTCTTTCACCAATTCTCCAATGAATCTTACTTAACCTTTTCCATGAGAATTCCCTCAATATATAGGAGAGAATGAATTAGTTACTTGGATAAGAATGATCCCACAATATCAGGGAATCCAGTACAAGGATAACCATTCGAATGCCAACCCATCCTTCTAGAAGATTCCCTTCTAGAAACATCGAGAATTCATCTTTTTCCATGCTTTAGGAAGAGTTCGCACCCTAGCTATTCAACACAGTGTGAGAAGTTCACACCCTGGCTTAAGGCAGCCTGCGAGAATTAGGCATTCTCCCACCCAAATATACTAGCAGCCTGCGAACCTTCTTCAAAAATGAGTTTTCTGGGAAGAGATGAAAGTAACTTTTCTCAAGAGAAAGTTCTTATGAAGAGCCTGAGTACACCATCATCAATACATCATCATGATGACCAAAATCATGGGTAACACAGAGTATGTTGCTGCTACAGAGGCTAGTAAAGAGATGATTTGGTTACAAAGGTTTATGGAGGAATTGGGAAACTAGCAAGAGAACAACAGGTTGTACTGTGACAGTCAGAGTGCCATTCACCTTGCAAAGAACTCAACCTTCCATTTGAAGACTAAGCATATACAATTGAGGTACCACTTCATACGATCTTCCTTGGAAGATGGACAATTGAAGTTGGAAAAGATACACACTAGCCAGAATCCTACAGACATGATAACAAAGGGAGTAACCAGGGAGAAACTGAGTTCTTGCTCAGTTTCAATTGTTCTTCAAGAATGAAGATGAATATGAGAAATTTGCTAGGTCCAAGAAGGTTCAGAGTCCATCATACACAGCAGCAGTGGAGTTGTTAAGATCAGTCTCCAAGTGGGAGATTGGTTGTTGTGGAGCCTGATTATCTTCCTGATTTAGAGGTCTTTTACTTTCAGTCGTGTTTATACCCCATGAAGTATTTA
Organism: Picea engelmannii; assembly: GCA_009831015.1. Classification (NCBI taxonomy): domain Eukaryota; kingdom Viridiplantae; phylum Streptophyta; class Pinopsida; order Pinales; family Pinaceae; genus Picea; species Picea engelmannii. Next base: position 305,988 of record ML788623.1, read on the forward strand.
CACCTCAGAAGTATGTACACTCTTACATGCGGAGGAGTGTAGAGGGGGGGTACCCCCTCTGTGGGGTCTGAGGGCAAGTGGGGGTTCGGGGGCGAAGCCCCCGAATAAAAAATTGCCTTGTAAAAGTATATTGTAATTTCATTGTAAATATGGACCGCTCATTATAAGGTCGCAGATCTAACGATAGAGATTATGTTAGGGGTTTTTTCCCTTGAAGGCAACCCTCTTTTATGAGGGAAATGTATTGCGGCTATGAATGTTGGCGAGTATTGTATTCTGAGAGAGGAGACTGTGAGAGAAAGAAGAGGAAGTTACAACGGGTTTTGCTGTAGGTTGTATCCCTTCATTTTGTTGGATAATAATAAAGAAAGGACCTGACAATTTCTCTAGTGGATGTAGCCCACATTGGGTGAACCACGTAAATCTGTGTCTCTCTTATATTGTGTATCTTCTGTGTTTTTATTCCGCATTTGGTTTATTTTATTGCTCCACGGTCCTGTTTTTCTAACACTTTTTTGAGGATCTTTTCCATGCGACGAGAACTGATGATCTCCGGGGAGCCTGCTGTGATGCCCTGGAACTTATATTGGTGTCCCTCTTGTTGGAATCGCATGGTTAAGTCCTTAAAATCCATGAGAATGGGGACTAGAGTGTGTAACCATTCGAAACCAAGAGAAATTTCACAACCACCCATGTCTATAGAAAACATATGGGATTTCAGGTGACATTGACCAATTTGGAGTCACACGTTTTTATATCTTCCCCCAAATTTCATGGAACCACCATTGAAAATCATGATTTGAAAAATATTGATGGCACAGATGTAACAATTGAATTCTTGGGCAATGTGGTGATAAATAAAGTTATGGGTGCTACCACTATCCACAAGGATGATGAATTTCTGTTTTTTGATGTAACCAATTAATTTGAGAGTCTGGGGAACAGAGAAGCCAGTGAGGGCATTAAGTGAAATCACCGGGTCAACTTCAGGTGGGTCAGAGGGTAGGGTGATTTCATACGGTGGTGGTAGTTCCTCCACCAGTGGAACAACTACATATTCGTCAGAAATATCCTCAATCACAACCATAAAAATATTTTGTTCCTTACACTTGTGCTCGAGAAAATATTTTTCATCACAATTATAACAAAGAACCTTGAGTTGACGTTCAACCATTTCATCCCTTAATTTCTGGATCTTGAGGGGAGTTGCAAGAGGAGAAAAAATAGTGGGTTTAGGGTGAGGAGGAAAGGAGGGTTTGCGAGTCTAGGAGGAGACAATCTGTTGGGCTTCCTTGGTTCGTTGAGTAGCTTCCAACCAAGTCTGGGAGCATTCCATGAGAACATGGGCATGAATTTCATATTTGAGGCCACTGATAAATCATTCCCTAAAGAAAGCATCAGACATGCCCTCTGTTCTAAAACCCAAGTGCTCAAATGTAACAATAAAGTCTTCCATTGTCCCAGACTAATTTAACTTGGTTAAACGACCTAAATGGTGGGTGTCAGAGTCAAAGCGCTCATAAAGTTCAGCCACGAACTGTGTCTAAGAAACATACCCTTGGCATGCCTTCTTTCGCCATTGCCACCATTTCCATCATTCCAGATCCAGATATAGGACACCATAACAAAGCTTGGCTAAATCATCAGTAATTCCATCCAAAGAGAAATAATGTTCCATTTGGGTGACCCATCCTGTGGGATCTGATCCATCAAATGTTTTCACCTCAATTCTAGGAGAGGGGAGGTATCAATAAAAGTGGGTAGTATGCAGACCTTGGTAATGGGAAGAGCCATGATCATCCTGGTAAGATGGTTTTTCATAAGAGGAAGGGTTTTGGAAACGACCCACAAAGTGTTCAAAGGTGGATTTGAGGCCTTTGAGGTCTTCTATGTGGGAACATTGTTCCTTGAGGATATCAAGAGATGAATTGATTGAGCTAATGTTGGCAATGATAGTCTTAATGTGTTCCTTGTTCTGGTCGTTGTCAAAAATCAAGGAATTGAGTTCTTGGGATCTTGTGGTAGCAGGAACATTATACTCCAATAGGATAGGTGGATCCAATAGGATAGGGGGCAAATAAGGGTGTCAGAGAAGGGTCAGGTCCACAAAAACCAATTTTGGTAAAAAATGATTGCTATCACTAGAATCGGGGCAAAGAGAGGAATCCAGTGGAAGAGGTCCCAAATAAGTGTGTCAGTGGGACCATTATACTCCTGCGGAGTTATACTCTGGCCTGAATAATATTGCAGTGATGAAATTCCCAAATTCTTAACAGGAAGAAATGTGTAGTAATTTCACAACTAGAATGCATAAGGTGCAGTTGCGCGACAATAGATCTTTTCTATACAATTTTGTCTTTTTTTTTTGTTCCCAAGGGTAATATATTCAGGGTTTCTACAGACAAGGGTTTTCCCTATGCTATATCTCTCTCATATACATGCGGGGTCCAACAATAGTACTCGACCCAATATCTCAGGGCACCAACTATGGAGGCTAGATCGTGCCCTTAGTCGTACTACACGACTACCCAGGTACTAGAGAGTATCTTCCCGAGTGTTGTTCTCGGTGGCACTATAGCAGTTAGGAGTCCGATCATTTTATCTATCGAGGGCTTCAGAAAATCTAGGCTGATCTGTATACAGGTGTTGTCTGATGCACTACCTATCAAAGGGGTACCAACAGGGGTTAAAAGGGTGGCCAACAAATGTGCGCTTATGTACCACTTGTATTTCCTGCATGTATGACTCCCCGACTATGGGTTTATGTGCGTAATGACAGATCTTTGTAGATTTAAGACACCGGAATACGTCTCTACCCTGAAAAAATTTAACCCACAATTTTATGCCAAGGAAGGTGCTCTGATACCACTTGTAGTATTCCAAATATAAAATAGTATTTATAATAGAAATAAATAGCTAGAAATGGCAGAGAAACAATGATATAACCAGAACAATACCAGAATAACACCAGAATAACACTAGAAAGAGAACTTTGATTACTGATAGCAATGTTCACTTGCCTCGTCGAGTGGGAAAACTCCAACATAGCAGATCTCTATTACAATAATATCCAAGACAATATTCCTCATACCCTCTACTTCTATTTATACTAAATCTATCTATCGAAAAAAACAATCTAGAGGAAGATCCTTCCATAAGCGAAATCTTCTATTAGGTCTTCTTACATATGACTTATTCTCCCATATTGCTAGGCCTTATTAGTATTGGCCTTTATTACATGGAATTGTATTATTCTACCTACGTGAGGGGTTATGGAAGTTAGGTCCCTAACAAAAACCATGGAAAAAAAACCACAGAAGAAAAAGGGCAGCAAAAAAATTGTGTCAGAAAAATTGCGGCAGAAAAAGTGTGGCAGAAAAATCACAGTAGAAAAATCGCGGTAGCAAAATCGTGACAGAAGAACGCTACAATAAGAAAAAAGGTATGGTTTTCATATGTGTAGTGTTGAATTTATGAATCTAGTTGATTTTTTTCCTTGTAAATATGTTGGATGCCTTGTTGGAAGTTTAGGTCTTACTGTAGACTTGATTTGAGGTAGATCTACTGAAGTTTAGTATTGGTTCATATTTGAGGGATTTTGGTTGAGGTATGTTGTTGAAGTTATTGGTATAGATAGAGGTTGTATAACATTGATGTTTTAGCACATGGTTTGAGGTACAAACTTGAGGTATGGTGTTTGAGGTATATGTGATTAGATCAGATTGGTTGATGAGTATATAGTGACAGGTTTCTCAGTGACATATTTGACAGAACATGTTGTGAGAGTGACATATTCAATTTCTACTTTTGGCACTTATATTTATGGGTGGTTGGATGGGGCAAGGATAGGTGGTTCTAGCCACCTTCAGGTTGCATCTAGAGAACATAGGCGGTTGTAGCCTCCTTCTAGTTGTAGCTAGAGAATTGGGGATTTGGAGCTTCCCTCAGGTTGTTGCCTGAAAATAGGGGGCCAGAGCCTCCTTTGAGGTGCAGTTGGAAAAAAAAGGAAGTTGGTGCTTCCAAAGAATGTAATTCTTAAAGAAAAATAAGAAAAATCATTATGTGGTTTTCTCCCTCATTGGTTTTCCACGTAAAAAATATCGGTGTACTGTGTATGTGTATGATTGTTCATTTGTTCATGGTTTATTTCCTCTACACTTATTGGATGATAATGCTATATTGATCATAAATATAAATAACACTTGCATATTGTGGTTAAAAGGATTTAAAATATCTATTATTGATTCACCCCCCCTCTCAGTAATCCAAAGCACATTGTAGATGAAGTCAATGTGTGACGACATAATGTGTATTCCTTGGATATAACTTTCCAACGGCCTATTGTGCACCTAAAACGAATATCATATGCAAAAGTTACGACCCCCGAAAGTTGATCTACCAACTTACCTTATCAAGGCTCACATGAATTTTGGTGCTTCATCTCCTAGGTTTAGGTTTCTGGATGTTTAGGGTTTTCTAATTACTTCTTGATGCTTAAAAGGCTTGAAGGCCTCATTGTAATGGGCTCAGATGAATGTGCGTATTAACCACATCTCTTCTGAGAGATTAGCTACCATCTTTTTGTTGTACAGGATAAGTCAACTGAGAGGGGGGGGGGGTGAATCAGTTGTATCAAATTTCTTTCATTTTATAAGAAGATTACTTATTAATCAATAAATCATGCCTTTAACATTTAACTTGCAGTAATACATTTAACCAATAAATATACAATCACATAAATGAAACAGTGACATAGTGAATTTTCATGAGGAAACCCAAAAGGGAAAAACCTCTTCTTCTTATGAATGAAAGGCAAGCTCCAACTCCTCTTTACATTCTTATTTTATCTGAGCTACAACCCAGATGAGGTTGCTACCTATGTTTCTTCAAAACCTACTGAATGGAAGCTACAACTCTCAGATGTACAAGCACCAACTTGTATAGGAGACTTTTACAGTCTCCCCTTGCTCCTCCCTACCACCCTAGAATCCTTCTCTGTCACTAAGAACCTACAAATCAACTCTTTATTTTCTCTAGCAAAGGATTCATCATTTAAGTCCTCTCTGTTTATATAATCATATCAAAATCCATTCTTCTCCCCTTGATCTCTGCTATATCTTCATCATTTCTTCTCACTATCCTTGTATGATTTTATTTCGGTTTTATATTCATTTACAAAAATGAATTTTACCTTAGAGCTATGGCTGCACCATTAATTCCATACACACCAACGCCACACAGTCACTGCGTGTTTCTTTTTATCTTCTACAACCCCTTCAGTTACCCCTCAAATCCCTAGAACAACACTTCAGCAACTAAAACGCCAACCATCCAAGAACCATGATTCGGTTATGTTAAATGAATCGTAACTGAACAATTAATCATGAAGAGAAACATTAGCCCTTCGATCAGATTTCCAAGTATCCAAAACCGTTGGATTATAAGCACAGAGTCTCGCATTGATTTTACCATTTCGCATTTCGGTATTTTGGCATTTTGACATTCATGTGGTGAGGAATATCGACACTCCAAGTCGCAATCCCTGAAATGGAGCCAGATCAACGATCCACAAAACTTCATAATCTGATCCCTTCTTTTCTTAATCGAACGACTGACAGGATTTTGGCATTTTTCCCTTTGAGTCATCATGACTCCAACATTATAAAATTCATGATCACAAAATCTCTGAAGTGATCAGATGGTTCACATAACCCACTGATATGGACATTTGATGGGATTTCAGAGTTTTTTCTTTTGGGTTTTCGAGACTCACAATAGTCCCTTTCGACATTTCAGAGTTCGAGACTTCATGATGGTGGAGTTTCTGCTTGCTATGTAAAACCCCGAAATAGAAATTTTTGATGTGACGTAAACCTGTTGACGTCACACATGGATTGACATGTACCGAATATCTATCACGTGTCACTCTGATTCATGACTTACATGTGCCTAAAATGTTGAATCAGCTTGACACTTGTCATTGCCTGATTGTGCCACGTGTCCTTAGCTAACGTGGTTTGCTGACATGGTTTGTTGATGTATCTATTTCAGGATTTCAAGGTTCGCTACTTCAAAGGTTAAAGTTCCTTTGATCTTTGATTTTCCGGTCTGCGAAACTCTGAAATGGAGTCTTTGACATGCTTTGATCTTTTTCATTTCACGATTTCATCATTCTTGTTGTGAGTGTCCTTGACACCTCCAACTCTCGGTATCTGAAACTCTAAAATGGAGATTAAGCCGTGGTTTCGCATTTCGTGATTTCATCATTCTTGTTGTGAGTGTCCTTGACACCTCCAACTCCTGGTATCTGAAACTCTGAAATGGAGATTAAGTCCTGGTTTTGGTATGTCGAGAGACACGCTGATATCCAAATTAGGAACCACCGTGCCTATAAAAACTGATCCATGGTGCCTGTGCAAACTGAACAACAAACTCCCCCTTTGGCATTTTAAAGTTTGACATTAATGACAAAACCAAGCCCTGTGCAAACTTCCCTACTGTGTAAATTTCCCTGTGCAAACTGTGCAAACTTCCCTACTGTGTAAACTTCCCTGTGCAAACTGCAAGCCCTGCCAACAAACTCTCCCTTTGGCATTGATGGAAAAATTTAAATCTCTTCTCCCCCTTTTGACATCTATGGAAAAGGAATCAACCATACTCCCCCTGAGCAAAGAAAATCACTTGCAAAGATGTATCATTTTAGCAACAACTCCCCCTATCAATAATAGTCAATAAACCAGTGCAATCTGATTTTTATAATGAAGCATGTGCAATATTTCAGAATGAAATGAAATTACAGAGGGTAAACCCCCAACTGATCCCTGAGACTTTCAAATTGCATTTTAGATAAAGGTTTAGTAAATACATATGCTATCTGATCCTTTGTGCCAACATATTCCACTTTAATAACTTTAGACATGACCTGCTCTCTTAGAAAATTAAATTTAATGGGAATGTGCTTTGTTTTGGAATGCATAACAGGATTTTTAGAAATACTAATTGCACTGGTATTATCATAGAAGATAGGTATAGGTTCATTATAATGAATATGTATATCTTCCAGCATTTATTTCATCCATAGAACCTGAGTGCAACAAGTTGCAGCTACAATGTATTCTGCTTTAGTAGTAGATAGAGACACTACTGGTTGTTTTTTACTTGATCAACTTACAAGACATCCTCCAAGAAAAAATGTTACTCCACTAGTACTCTTCCTGTCATCAACACAACCTGCCCAATCAGCATCAGTGAAAGCATATAAATCAAGCTGATTACCTGTAGGATACCATAAACCATACTCTGTTGTCCCCTTAAGATATCTGAAAATTCTTTTGACTGCAAGTAGATGAGAAGTTTTTGGTGAAGCCTGAAACCTGCCAACTTGACAAACTGCATGCATAATATCAGGTCTTGTAGCTATTTCATAAAGAAGACTACCAATCATAGACCTGTATACTATCTGATCAACATCTTTAGTATCATCAAACTTACTTAAGTTACAACCAGTAACCATGGGAGTGCCAACTGGTTTAGAATATTCCATCTGAAATTTCTTAAGCATTTCATTGATATACTTGGTTTGAGAAATGAAAATACCTTTATTAGATTGAGTAATTTACAAGCCTAAGAAAAACTTCATTTCTCCTAGCATGGACATCTCAAACTCTTTCTGCATACTTTCAACAAACTGTTTACTGAGCCTATTATCATCACTACCAAAAATGATATCATCTACATATATCTCAACAATGATCAGGCTAT
>ML788623.1:327899-339484 GCA_009831015.1 Picea engelmannii
TCTGTTTGAACAGTTGGTGAAGTTATGACTAGCCTTCCAAGGCTCCTCCATAAGATTACAAATTCGAATTTGATGAGCTGTTGTATTCATTCCTAATATTCTGCCTTCAAAAATGACCAAACTTGACCAAAGACTCCTCTTTTTACTTGTCTTTCCCAAAATAGCCTTTGGATTTGATGGAATAATCCACCACCTGTCTAGTCCAAAAGGTTTCATTTACTTTTGATTCGGAAATTTTGGATCTGGGCGAAACTCTTAATATTCTGGCCGTTACAGGCTTTCCACAGCGCATAGCGCGTAAAAAACGCTTCCCGCGCTGTTGAAAGTCGCCACTTTCAACAGCTAACGGGTCAAAAATTCCGCCTTCTGTGCTGTTGAAAGCAGACAGATTTTCAAAATTGAATTTCTCGGTCATAAAAAATCCATTTTTCACATATGAATAGTCGATCGACATATAGAGAATCTCATCTTTCCAATGGTGTTGTCAGATCTTAATTTGGAGCTCAGGAAGGGATCGAAAAGTTCCCTGCAAGTTTAAGTTGCATTTTTCCATTTGCAATTCAAAAACCCTAAACGAACTTTTGTAAACAATGTCTGAAATGGAAACAAAGATTTGATTTGATGTTTCCACCCCGGGAGTACAACCTCTGTTAGCTGTTTATAATCTTGACTTTCCTCAGCGTGCCTCTTTGTAAGCCCCTGTTAGCTGCGGAAAGTATGCACTTTCCACAGCGCGCCACTTTGTAGAAGACCCTCCTTAGCTGTTGAAAGCATGTATCTTTAACATCACGCCACTCGAGAACTGATTTTAAGAACCTTTTAAGATTTGACACTTTCAACAGCGCGCCAACTGATGAAACGATCTCCTTAGCTGTTGAAAGTGGGCACTTTCCACAACGCACAATGAACCTTTGAAAACAAGTTAGCTGTGGAAAGTAAAAAAAATGACAATTTTGAAAAAGAAGACTTTACAATCCAAATTTAAGTCAAGCCAAAATCTAAAATTTTGCAGTTAAAAGACTCAACAATGAATTGAGGAAACTATCAATAGCCATGCTATCCACCGTAAAACCCAACCAAAATGATGGTGCTATTTTGGGAGTTAACACTGCGCATGTACAATTCCAAGCATCCACACACATGGGATGATATTCTTCCCTATGTTCATCTCAGTTACAATATGGCCATCAATAGCTCAACCGACCACAACCCCTTTCAGGTGGGGTTGGGATTTGAACCATTGGGTCCCATGGATGTTTCACTACCCCTTGCATCCACACAGGAAGAATTGTCCCATGCTCAAACCGAAGCCGAAAAATCCACCTGATTCATTGAAAGAATCTAGCACATCTTCCAATAGGTTCAAGATATTTTGCAGAAGTCCAATACCAAGTACAAGCAATGCCATGATCAACACTCAGTGCCACACAAGTTTCATGTGGGAGATAAAGTTTGGTTGCACTTGCAGAAAGAATGCCTTATTGGACCCCATCGAAAGCTTCAGCTACTCTGCTATGGACATTACACCATCACCAAGGTTGTGGGTGACAATTCTTTTGAGCTCAACATTCCCCCCTTCTTTGGCCTACACCTAATGTTTAATGTGGACCTCCTTCGACCATACTTTCCACACTTATTGGACACCTAAGAGATAAAAATAAAATTGACACCAACATATATCAATCCTAACTGCATGGAATAGGCATCCTCTGATAATATCATGTACACACAGGTCAAGGGAACTCACCAAAATCATCCTTAGCTTTGTCATGTTGTCAAAGCAGGGAAACTCCTGCCCTAAGGAAAGTGGCTCACTCGGGGCCAAATTCAACAGAAATTTACTCATCTAATGGGGAAAATCAATGCAATGGAGACCAATGATTCCTAAGGAGGGATGATTGATCTAGGTGGATATTAGTGGCCACCCACCTCCTCCAACTGACTCACATTCGGTTTTCATCTTGGCAGTTTTTTTCTATCTTTTCGAGTCCTAAACTTCTGGGGTTGTTTTGAGTCCCTAAGAAACATTTTTTGGGCCCGCTATAGTCACACTATAAATAAACTTATAGTGCGACAAAATAATGTGTATTCCTCAGATAGACCTTTCCAATGGGCTATCGTGCACCTAAAATGAAGATTGTATGAAAATGTTACGACCTTGGGAAGTTGATGTACCAACTTACCCCATCGGGGCCCACATGAATTTTGGCACTTCATCTCCTAAGGTTAGGTTTTTGGATGTCTATGGTTTTATGATTACTTCTTGATTCTAAAAAGGCATGGAGGCATCATTGTAATTGGCTCATACAAATGCGCATAGCCTGAACCAAATCTCTTCCGAGAGATTACCTACCACCATTTGAGCAAGAATGTTTCATTCTACATTTTACAGCTTCAACAGATTTATTTATTGAAGAAAAGTTAAGTTTTATTGTATCTCTGTTATTGTTCTCTGTATATATGTGTTAATGTTATATATTTGTGTTTCATTTCGTTCCACTCATAAATTCGGATCAAAATGAATAAGTTAATCAAACTAGAACATGAGTGTAATAAAAGAGCCTTAAACCTCATAATTTTTGGTATAAAATAACAACATGGGGAGGATACACTAGCAATAGTAAAATTAGAAGTAAAAAAGAAATAAAAAATTGAAACAACTCACCTCATAGAAGAAAAGAGACTAGGATGAAGATAAGTTGATTTGTGTCAAAGTAAGTTGTAATGACCATAAATATAACATACTCAGTAAATATTCCAGATTAAAATGGTCTAGAATATTTATAAATGAAGACCTCATTCCCAAAGACTAATATGAATTAAGGAACGAGGTTCAAAAAGTAAAAGAAGCTAGGAAAGAAGGAAAATGGGCAATAACTAGAAATCTAAAATCTATTGTTAGGGATAGGGACCAGAAGGATAATAATAAATAGGAATTTGGGACACTCGGGATCCTTTTTAGGAAATGTCATGGATTTCCATGGCGCAAAGGCCCTATTTCAAGTTGGATCACAAGAGCCATTGATATTATTTGTCTAGTTGAAACATGAGAGCATGAAGAGTCTAAGGTACCTAACATAGAAGGATTTGTCGTGTGGTCGACATGGAATAAAAATTCCTATCGTATATGTATAAGAGGCATATCCTGTTATATTATAAAGAGAATTCCACCTCACATTCAACTTCATAAGATCGACCTTCTCAATCAATACTTTGGATATAATTTTTGACATGAATGATAAGAATATGTGTATAGCAATTCACTATTTTGCTCCTATTAACTCTACTTTTTATAATAAAAACAATCTAGATAAAAATTGTCCCTATAATAATTTAGAACGAAATATTTATACTTTGAAAAATGAAGGTAATATCCTTCTGCTAGGAGTATTTAATGTTAAAACTGCAACTAACCAAGCTACTCTTTTAAGCAATGATTCCAACCATAATCCTTTATGTCTAGTTGAGGACCCTGTTTTAGCTAATAGCTACAAAGGAAACTATGAAGACTTGATTGGGAATTTGTTTGGTACTAAGTTAGTCAAGATTTGCATCTCTCAAGACCTAATAATTTATAATAGAGTAATGAAGTGGCCTAACTCCAACCAAATGACTTGTATTCATGGGATAGGTAGCAGTGTTGTAGATTATGTTACATATGATATCCCTGTTTCCAACCAAATAGTAACTTTTGACCTTTTAAATGACCATGAACCCGAATTTGATCATATACCATTAATCTTAACTCTAAATTTTTCCATGCACAGTGTAACATCCCCAGCATCCAACTGGGCTATGTGACGTAAAAGTTTTCAAACTGTATGCAAATTAAAACATATACACACATAAAATCTTGCAAAACTTTATATGTAAAACTTAAAACAGACAATACATTCTGTAAATGCACAGATTCATACGGAAATAAAAGTAAACATATACATGCAACATAGACAAGAAATACCCATAAATATAAAGACAGGTATAAACCACACAAATGAAAAACACATAAACATAAACACATAAATAATAATGCAATATATAAATTAACACACAATTGACACTCATCTTGGTAATAATAACACCAACTACGTTCATAACTTCCACGAACCTCCTAGCCTTAGACCACACTACTCATCACTCTCAACAATGGGTCACACCCGAGCTAGGACTAAACTCCATCCGGGTAAAGGGATTCCTAACCCGGTTGATGTATCTTAGACAACAGGAAAAACTCTGTCACATGTGCCAACTCAAACTAACAGCCTACAGTGCCTCATTCCCCACATGCCTGTCCCACCCCAGGAAGTGTGCCCCTTCTATGCTCAACAGTCCTTCGGGTGCCCCATTTCCTTTCCTGGGCTTCAACAACAGGCCAGACAAGAAGTCTCAGATCCCTATAGCTGCAGTTTGGCACCTTTGGGAAATCAATTCCTAACAATTCTCTCACCTAGAGAGAATTTTCTCACAGGCCTGACAACTCACCTCTTTAGTATCCCATGGGCCTGCCAACCCACTTATTTAGCAACTCCCAAGTTAAACAAGTACAAATACACATATGGGTAAAAATATGGTATGGGTACATGTACAATGATAGTAACAGAAAGGTATAGAGGACAGTTGAATGAGTGAGTGAATGATGATGGCATGAATGAATGGATGGGAAAATGAACTAAGTCCAAACTATATGTATGCATGTCCCTAACTCGACACTTGTCATGTTGAGAGATACTTTGGCCCACTTGTCCCCATCCTTAGAACTTAGGATAAAATAATTATCCATTCTTTATACTTTAAGGAATATTAATATAATATTCCTTTTTGGCTTAAGCTCCCTATCTTATCCCTTTTCCTTAACTTTTATCCCCTCCCCTTTCCCTAACTAGTGGAGTTTATTCCCCCATACTCTTTTATCATGGTCGGTCTACATGCAACGATGCATTTTATATTAATGATAAGACATATACAAAAATAGGCTCGCGTTCAACATCTAGGCTCTCCAGCCTAATTCAACACATAAGCCTCCTATATTATAATAACTAGCTTACCAGCCTATAAAACACAACATATAGATAAAGGCTCATTGGCCTCAAAATCACGCCCACTTAAGTTTGTTGCACGTAGTATCCTGGAATGTGCACACTGCATCATTTTAGTGCGAAGTACATGTGCACACTATGCCATTGAAGGTGCATACAAAAATGATATCAAACAACTCACCAGATTAAGTACATTTTGATTTACATTTACAAATGGGTTTGGTCTAGGGGTATTACAATCCCCTCCCCTTATTTATGCACTATCATAAGTGCATTATGTACACATATCAACAAGATTTCCAAAATATTCAAAATGATGCGGGTATTCTATCTGCATTGCATCCTCATGGTCCCAAGTAGCGTTCTCGGGACCGTACCAAGTTCATTGGACCTTTACAAGCCCTATGGCTCGATTCTGGAGCTATGATTTTCCGGTCTAGAATGCGTATTAGATGCACTTGGATAACGCCTTCTTTCTCCACCTGAATCACATTCCAATCAATTAAATGATTAACATCATGTATATATTTCTTGAGCAATGATACATGTAATACATTATGAACATACATAGATGCATGCAATGCAATCATATAAGTTATTGGACCAATCCTTTCTAGGATTTCAAATGGTCCACAATATCTAGCTACCAGCTTGGAACAGTTTCCCAACTTTAGTGAATGTTTTTTGGCCTTAACCTTCAAGAATACATGATCACCCACTTTAAAATCCCTGTGAGTTCTACCCTTGTCAGCATAGATTTTATGCCTGTCTTTGGCAACCTTTAAATTTTGTTTTATTTTCAACATTTTCTCTTCCATTTCCCCGAGTAATTCAAGTCCAACTACTTCTCTATCTATTGGGTTGTCCCATCTTACCGGTGTGTTGCACCTTCTACCATAAAGTGCCTCAAATGGGCTCATCTTTAGAGATGATTGGTACCCATTGTTATAATCAAAATCTACTAAGTGTAGGTAGTCTTCCCATTTTGATGGTTTATCCATCACATACATCCTCAACATATCCTCAATCACTTCATTCACTCTCTCTGTTTGTCCCTCTGATTCTGGATGATAAGCTGTGCTAAAATTCAAATTTGTTCCAAATCCATTAAATAATCCCTTCCAAAAATCTGAGGTAAATTTTGGATCTCTGTCAAACACAATTGTCTTGGGTATACCATGTAATCGAACAATTTCTCTCATATAAAAATCAACAATGTTGGCTGCCTTGTGAGTGAGATTTACTGGAATAAAATGAGCAACTTTAGTAAGCTTATCCACCAATACCATGATAAAATCATTTTTCTTGTTTGTTTTGGGAAGTTTGGTGATGAAATCCATTGTTACAACTTCCCATTTCCACTCAGGAATGGGTAATGGCTGTAGAAAACCAGATGGGTGTCTATGCTCAACCTTTACCTTTTGACACTCCAAACATTTGGAAATAAAATCAACAACTTCTTTCTTCATGACTGGACAATAATATTGGCTCTTGACAATTGCAATAGTTTTCTAATAACCTGGGTTCCCAGCATAAGGTACATTATGCATTTATCTCAATATCATATTTTTCAATTCCTGGGAATTTGGTACATAAATTCTACCCCTGTATATGAGAATTTCATCATTTTCTAGCTTATTGTCTTCAATTTTTTGTTGCAAAATACCTTGTTGTAATTTTACCACTAATTATTTATATTGCAAATCTGATTTTCTAGCCTCCAAAATTCTATATTTCAAATTTGATTGGTACATTCTAATGTTTGTAGCATGAAACTCATGCACTCTTCTGCTGAGTGCATCAACCACTTTGTTCTCTTTCCTTTGATATGATTTATATCAAAATCATATTCACTGAGAAATTCTAACCATCTACTTTGCCTAGCATTTAGAGTTGGCTTATCAAATAAATATTTCATACCATTATGGTCTGTCCTCAGTTCAATCCTTTTCCCCATGAGGTAGTGTCTCCATTTACTCAAGGAATGCACTATGGATTCCAACTCCAAATCATGAGTGGCATAGTGTCTTTCATGCTCCTTCAACTTCCTTGATTCATAACATACAACAAACCCATTTTGAATGAGAACTCCACCAAGTCCTTCTTTACATGCATATGTGCATACAATGAAGTCTTCATTTGGATATGTAATCCTTAAAATTGGAGCACTAGTTAATAATTTCTTCAAGTGTTGGAAACTCTTTTCACAATTCAATGTCCACTGAAACTTCTGTTATCACTTGGTAAATTTCCTAGAGGTTGACACATAAGAAATCTACAAAGGTAACTTTATCCAACCACTTTTAAAGCTGGTAATCTAGCCCTTCCATCTTAAGAGAGGGATCTCTCTATATGATTTAGCTTTGTTTTTTATTTCAGATGTTAGGCTAGGTAAAGAAACATGTAGGTTTTGTTATAAAAGTGTTTTTGAATTGGTTGAGATAGACTACACCTCCATTGGGCTATGGGGTCTGTGTTAAAATAACATGAGATACAAACCATAAATGCAAAAGAAATACTTCAACAGGGAGAGATAATATACTCACTGGATCTTTAATAATTTAAATGATGGACAGAAGAAAAGATGAGAAAGATCATTCAACTAAGAAGCAATTAAGAATTCCTTAATTGAAAACCTTAGAAGATAAACAATAAAACCTTTAAAGTCGGAAACAGGGTATCTAAGATAAATCCTACAACATACGCTACTTTTAAAGATTAGTTTTAGAAAACAATATGATCACAAAGCAAGGAAAACATTCAAATTAGAGAAAAACGTCACCAGTGAATACACGCAAGAATCTTGTAAAAATGTTTCCTCTTTATTAATGGCA
The DNA here is from genome assembly GCA_009831015.1 of Picea engelmannii. Lineage (NCBI taxonomy): Eukaryota > Viridiplantae > Streptophyta > Pinopsida > Pinales > Pinaceae > Picea > Picea engelmannii. The sequence continues at coordinate 335,770 of ML788623.1, forward strand.
GATCTCTTCAAAAATAGTTACAGTCTGATAGCGTCAGGCTGTAAAGATCAACAACCCTCAATACATTGAAAAGTGAAGTATTTATAATTCAAATTACAAACGTTCCTGTCATAACTGACCAGGACGTGCTCATTCTATTTTTAGTCTAACTAATTTAACTGATCAAAACTGCTTGGTGACTTGGTGCAATTGCATGCGGAATTTATGGGGTAGGATGTTGGCGAGGTTTCTGTACAACCTCTTCTGACTGGATAGATGACTGGACCTGGACAACTCATCTGCCAATCGAACAGATCACAGAGTTCCTCCCATCTGATGTGACTAGGCACCGTGACTTTGAGAAGCCTCCGATACACTTCATCCATTTCTGTATATTTGGCGAATGTGGGCTTAGTGAGGAAAATGTATCAGATCTCGTGCTGGATGCTGATGACAAATTGAAGGGCGTCCAGGAATGCCTTGCCAGTGATGCTCCCTTTTATGCTAGAGAACCTTGAACCATCCTTAGACACCTCAGCTAATTTTTTCTTGTAATCCTGGAGTGTCATTAGTTTGTCATTAATGACCTTCAAACCATGTAGGCCTTTCTTTTGGAGAGCATCAATCTTACTGAAAAACTTTTGTACTCCTAGGTCCATGGTCTGAACCTTTTCTTCTAGCTGAAGCATCAATCCCCTTTTGGTCAAAACTCTTTTGACCTCAAGGATGGTTTTTGTTCTGTCCTCTATATTCAACTCTTCCATCTCTTCTCTGGTCTTGGAATTGAGGAATCTGATTATATCATTTGCCTGAGTTGGTCTATCTCCCAATTCCACTTTGATCTTCTCAATGGCCTGTTTACTCCTCTGGACCAACTCGTTCTGTTCAAACATGATTTGAATCATGGGCCAGATTTCATTCATGGACTTTGTGATATCTGTCCATACATTTTCGTTGACCTCATTCAAAATCTTTCCTTCCATGTTTTGTTGTTGGAGCTGCTGTAGTTCCTTCTTTAGATGCTCAGTTACCTGTTTCTCCTTGGAAAGACTGATCTAGAAAGAAGTTTTGAGCTCCTGGAGGTTCTCAACTTATTTCTTAAGTCTGCTGATTTCTGTCTCTTGCAGGTTCATTTTCTCCATTGATTTGGAAAGATCGGCTGTGCCTTCTTGTGGTGTCACTGGTGTCGCGGATGGAAGTGTTGTTACTGTTGCTGTGTTTGTCCCTGGGATTGGGATAGCAGTCAATGGAATGGCCTCCATAGACTTCAACTGTTCTTTCTCCTTTAGCAGTTTTTCCATCTCTTCTTCCATCTCTTTGAGCTGGGCGTTCTGCTCCATGAGAAGCTTAAGCATTTCGACCTTCTCACCTTCTTTTTCTACTATCTCTTTCACCTGTGAGTCTTCTGTAGGCAGGAGTTTCAGCTATTTCCTCAGGGATGCGATGTCTGCATTCTTCTTTTTGATCATTTCTTCTGCAGCTTTGACATTGGAGGGGTCATAGCCAATATTGAGGACTAACTCCTCCAACGTTTTGATTCGATTGTCCTTCGCAAAAGAAGATATCTTCTCCAACTTGAGTTGTGTCTGTGCATTATTCAATGATATCTGAAATTTGGCTGCAGAAGCTGAAGCATGTGCCAATGTGTTGAAAACCATCTCCCCTGTTTGTTTGTGCAGATCCATCTGATCTGCTTTGTGTACGTCCTTCGCCTGGAATTTGGGGGTGGCCCTCTTGTACTCTGAGATCACCTTGGGCTCTAGTACCTGCGCTTAGAGGTAGGCCATGTGCATCCTACCCTTCTCTATGTCGAATGCAGACAACAGTCTATGCTGCGCAGTCGACGTTTGTCTCTGAAACTAGGCATAAGTGCTGCTAGTAAGCGTTTGATTCTTCTTCTTGATCATCTCATATTTCTCGAAGATGCCCAATTTAGGCCCAGTATTGCCTTGCTGAGTGTCTGAGGGGGAGTCAGTAGACTTCTTCGGCACAACTGTGGTGATCTCCTTATGCTGGCTCGAGCCGAAAGTTGGAATGACCGTCTTGGTTACTGTGGTAGGCGGAACTTGTAATTCTTCAGTTGGACCGGGAACTGTGGTTGTCTTGGGCCTTTTTGTATGCAATTGAAACTCCTCGGATGATACCTCCGTGATAGGAGGAGATGAATCCTGTCGAGGCCTCTTTTCCTTGGGGACCTGTGGCGTGGAAGTTGGAAGTTCATTAGTCGGGGGAGCCTGCTATTCCACTTCGACCAAGGTGTCTGGTGCCCAAACTGTCTGATTAGCATATTTCTCAATATCGGGCTTGGACTCGTGAACATACGGGACGTTTTTATTTTTCACCCGCATTTATGAAATGATCCCATGTGGATCATAGTTCCATGGGAAACTAGTAAACAATTTCATTTCTTTCAATATTCTGTCGGCTTCTTCCCCGGCGCTTCGGCTATTGCAGATGAAAGAGCCAATCTGCCCTTTGATCCTCAATTGTTGCTTCTTCTTCAGGGAAACAAAATGAATGTCATCAGAATTCATGATCTTCCTTATATACTCTAACGCAAATATTCTTACCGACACATACTTTGGTAGTTTGTAGGGTGCCAATTCGCACCCGAAAACTCTGATCTCGGTGTGGTTTTGATAAAGGTACCTGTCCCCTATCTTTGCATTGTCCGAGAGATGTAGAATTCTCTGGACCTCATCATTTATTCGTGGTTCAGGAATACCAGTCAGCATGCTTACCACAGGGTGATAGAAAATATCGATAAATGCCTTGAAGCTATACTCTGTGGAATTGTGTTTCAACAAAGATGTACACGTTGTGACTGGCTGAGGCCTTCCATCTGCATCCATTTTCTGCATAGAAAAACTGAATTTATCTGCTTGATAGAAAAAAAACATGTAAGCCAATATGGAAGAATATATGAACATGCCTTCTGTGCCAAAATTCACGAACTGTTTGTGAATATTGTTGGCCAAGAAGGTACTGAAATCAAACTGTGTGGTGGGTTTTTCGTCTGTGGAGAAAATGGATAGAAAACCTAGGATGGGCTCATCTACCCACTGGTCGGAATAGTACCCCAACAGAGCACAGAGGGAAGAAATAATCTGATTTCCCTTGGTGGAGAACATGGACGAAGGGTAAGGGTTATTTGTGGAGGGGAGTGGAGCGGAGGTGGGAAGGAAAAGCTCGAATATTTGAGCTCTCTGGGGAAAAGTCATATTTTGATACAACTCTGTAAGGATTTCTAGGTTGAACAGGGAAGAAGACTGAGCACGGGGGATTTGCATCATTTGGTCAATGTCTTCGGGAGTGATGAAGAAGAGGACGTCTCCAGATGATGAAATGATGGCCCTCTGGTTGAGAATATAATGAGCTTGGCATTTGAGGGCAAATTCGGGAAAGTGGTGTATCTGGGGAAAAAGGTACAGTGGCAAATTGGACTCCTAGAGTCCAATCTCATCGCTCTGGTCCAGGAACACTTTTCAGAGCCATGACTGGAGGTCTGAAAAATCGAAGTCGCAAATGGTATCTGCGATCAACCTGTCTTCATCCACCAACGAAATTTTGTCCAGGTCAACGGGAGGAGGAAGAAAAGGATTCTCTTCTCCTTCCGCTAGCGTTGGCTTTGGCGCTATCTCTGCAATAGTACCTGCAATAAACAATATGTTAGTGGGGTCGACTGACTGTGGATGAAGGCAACAGGGAAGCAATGGAGGAATAAGAGGTAAGTTTT
>ML788623.1:348014-365090 GCA_009831015.1 Picea engelmannii
CTCTTACATTTATTATATCTAACTACCATAGTGGGTCTTATTTACTAATATAGTGGACCTAGTCCACCTTACATTGAATGACCTCCACTATTATCACTATGGACCCTCTAGCCACCCCCCACTACCTCTCTAGCTACCTTACAGTTTCTCCTGAAATTGGGGTTCTGAATCTGAGGTGTGTTGTCCCTTGGAGGGTTTCTGTCGAATAAATTCATTCTTTCCAGCATTAATTCCATTGTTCTGGCTAAAGAATCCAGCTTGGAATCAGTGGTCGACGTGGAAGGTTCTTCTTTGATCGTAACTTTCCTTTCTGACCTCTGACAAGCCCTTTTCGCCAACAGATTGGCCTCCACACTAATAGCACTCTTCTGCATGTCCTCTAGGGTAGCAACATTTCTCTCTCTTAATTGATATGACATGTCCGCATCAAATCCATCAGGAAATTTAATCAATGCCAGACCTTGGGTAGGTTTGATTTCAGTGGGGATTGCATTGTACAGGTTGTTAAAACGGGTGCAATAATCCTGTACTGTCTCACCTTGATTTCTTTTTATATTCTCGTATTCTGACAGTATTTGGAGAGGGTTTTTCTTTACCTCCCATCTGTCAAGAAAACTTCCTTGGAACACAACAAGGTCAGGAACTGAGGTGGCAGGTAAATCTTTGAACCATTTCTTGACGTCTCCTGTGAGACTCTGGGCAAATAATCACATTTGCACATCCGCCTCATCAACTTCTTGCAAGTCAAAGTAATCATTCAATTTTTCTACATGTTGTTGGGCGTTTAACAATCCGGTCACATCGAACTATGGAAGTCTTGTTTGGTAGTCTTGGGGCATGGCATGTAACGGTGTAGCCAACACCAACGGAGCATATCGAGCTGCCATGATGGGTGGAGGAGGTTGGAGAGAAACCTGGATGGTCGGCGATGTGGAGATTGAAGATGAGGGTGAGGAGGGAATGTACGGTACTGAGGGAGTGATTTGTAGTTTAGTCATGGGAGACAAGACTTCTGGGGTTCAGGGTTGCAACACAGTTGGATAAAAAACGAGTCCAGACACAAAACTGTCGAACCGTGTTCTAACCAGACTTCGAGGTGGAAAGGTATCAAGATCAAGGTTTTGAGAGGTAACGAGTTTTCCTGAAAAGAAAGGTGACTTATGCAGGGAAGTATGACTCCCTGAACCGACAGCCGAAGCCTTTCTCCTGAGAAAATATTTGGGGTTATCTATCACTGTTGCAAGTTCTGGGTTGGGATGAGATCGAGTGTGAACTTTCTTGGAAGCCAGAACTATTTTTATTTTATTTTTATATATATATTTTTTAATTTTGTGGGTATGAAAATAATATGTACAAAGTTTGATCAACCTCTAACATTACTTTCTTCTCAGAATCAAACGTTCTTTTAGGGGAAAGAAAACACGAAAATGTCAATTTTTAGTTCGTCCCCAGTATGGTCGCCATTATGTTAGCACTTGGTAAATTTCCTAGAGGTTGAAACAGAAGAAATCTACAAAGGTAACTTTATCCAACCACTTTTAAAGTTGGTAATCTAGCCCTTCCAGCTTCAGAGAGGGATCTCTCTATATGATTTATCTTTGTTTTTTATTTCAGATGTTAAGCTAGGTAAAGAAACAGGTAGGTTTTGTTATAAAAGTGTTTTTGAATTGGTTGAGACAGACTACACCTCCATTGGGCTATGGGGTCTGTGTTAAAATAACATGAGATACAAACCATAAACGCAAAAGAAATACTTCAACAGGGTGAGATAATATACTCACTGGATCTTTAATAATTTAAATGATGGACAGAAGAAAAGATGAGAAAGATCATTCAACTAAGAAGCAGTTAAGAATTCCTTAATTGAAAACCTTAGAAGCTAAACAATAAAACCTTTAAATTCGGAAACAGGGTATCTAAGATAAATCCTGCAACATACGCTACTTTTAAATATTAGTTTTAGAAAACAATATGATCACAAAGAAAGGAAAACATTCAACTTAGAGAAAAACGTCACCAGTGAATACACGCAAGAATCCTGTAAAAGTGTTTCCCCTTTATTAATGGCAAATCTCTTCAAAAATAGTTACAGTATGATAGCGTCAGGGTGTAAAGATCAACAATCCTCAATACATTGAAAAGTGAAGTATTCATAATTCAAATTACAAACGTTCCTGTCATAACTGACCAGGACGTGATCATTCTATTTTTAGTCTAACTAATTTAACTGATCAAAACTGCTTGGTGACTTGGTGCAACTGCATGCAGAATTTCTGGGGTAGGCCGTTGGCGAGGTTTCTACACAACCTCTTCTGAATGGACATGTGACTGGACCTGGACAACTCATCTGCTAATCGAGCAGATCGTAGAGTTCCTCCCATCTGATGTGACTAGGCACCCTGACTTTGAGAAGTCTCCGATACACTTCATCCATTTCTGTATATTTGGCGAATGTGGGCTTAGTGAGGAAAATGTATAGGATCTCGTGCTGGATGCTGATGTCAAATTGAAGGGCATCCAGGAATGCCTTGCCAGTGATGCTCCCTTTTATTCTAGCGAACCTTGAACCATCCTTAGACACCTCAGCTAATTTTTTCTTGTAATCCTGGAGTGTCATTAGTTTGTCATTAATGACCTTCAGACCAGGTAGGCCTTTCTTTTGGAGAGCATCAATCTTACTGAAAAAATTTTGTACTCCCAGGTCCATGGTCTGAACCTTTTCTTCTAGCTGAAGCATCAATCCCCTTTTGGTCAAAACTCTTTTGACCTCAAGGATGGTTTTTGTTCTATCCTCTATCTTCAACTCTTGCAGCTCTTCTCTGGTCTTGGAATTGAGGAATCTGATTATATCATTTGCCTGAGTTGGTCTATCTCCCAATTCCACTCTGATCTTCTCAATGGCCTGTTTACTCTGGACCAACTCATTCTGTTCAAACATGATTTGAATCATGGGCCAGATTTCATTCATGGACTTTGTGATATCTGTCCATACATTTTCTTTGACCTCAGTCAAAATCTTTCCTGCCATGTTTTGTTGTTGGAGCTGCTGTAGTTCCTTCTTTAGATGCTCAATTACTTGTTTTTCCTTGGAAAGTCTGATCTAGAAAGAAGTTTTGAGCTCCTGGAGGTTCTCAACTTCTTTCTTAAGTCTGCTGATTTCTGTCTCTTGCAGGTTCATTTTCTCCATTGATTTGGAAAGATCGGCTGTGCCTTCCTGTGGTGTCACTGGTGTCGCAGATGGAAGTGCTGTTACTGTTGCTATGTTTGTCCCTGGGATTGGGATAGAAGCCAATGGAATGGCCTCCATAGACTTCAGCTGTTCTTTCTCCTTTAGCAGTTTTTCCATCTCTGCTTCCATCTCTTTGAGCTGGGCATTCTACTCCATGAGCAGCTTAAGCATTTCGTCCTTCTCGGCTTCTTTTTCTGCTATCTCTTTCGCCTGTGAGTCTTCTGTAGGCGGGAGTTCCAGTTGTTTCCTCAGGGATGCGATGTCTGCATTCTTATTTTTGATCATCTCTTCTGCAGCTTTGACATTGGAGGGGTCATAGCCAATCTTGAGGACTAACTCCTCCAACGTTTTGATTCAATTTTCCTTCGCAAAAGAAGATATCTTCTCCAACTTGAGTTGCATCTGCGCATTATTCAATGATACCTGAAATTTGGCTGTAGAAGCTGAAGCATGTGCCAATGTGTGGAAAACCATCTCCCCTGTTTGTTTGTGCAGATCCATCTGATCTGCTGGGTGTACGTCCTTCGACTGGAATTCGAAGGTGGCCCTCTTGTAGTCTGAGATCACCTTGGGCTCTGGTACCTGCGCTTGGAGGTAGGCCATGTGCATCCTACCCTTCTCTATGTCGAATGCAGACAACAGTCTATGCTGCGCAGTCGACGTTTGTCTCTTAAACTGGGCATAAGTGCTGCTAGTAAGCGTTTGATTCTTCTTCTTGATCATCTCATATTTCTCGAAGATGCCCAATTTAGGCCCAGTCTTGCCTTGCTGAGTGTCTGAGGGGGAGTCGATAGACTTCTTCGGCACAACTGTGGTGATCTCCTTATGCTGGCTCGAGCCGAAAGGTGGAATGACCGTCTTGGTTACTGTGGTAGGCATAACTTGTAATTCTTCAGTTGGACCGGGAACTTTGGTTGTCTTGGGCCTTTTTGTATGCAATTGAAACTCCTCGGATGATACCTCCGTGACAGGTGGAGATGAATCCTGTCGAGGCTTCTTTTCCTTGGGGACCTGTGGCATGGAAGTTGGAAGTACATTGGTCAGGGGAACCTGCTGTTCCACTTCGACCAAGGTGTCCGATGCCCAAACTGCCTGATTAACATATATCTCAATCTCGGGCTTGGACTCGTGAACATACAGGACGTTTTTATTTTTCACCCGCATTTCTGAAATGATCCCATGTGTATCATAGTGCCATGGGAAACTAGTAAAAAATTTCATTTCTTTCAATATTCTGTCGGCTTCTTCCCTGGTGCTTCGGCTATTGCAGATGAAAGAACCAATCTACCCTTTGATCCTCAATTGCTTCTTCTTCTTCAGGGAAACAAAATGAATGTCATCAGAATTCATGATCTACCTTATATACTCTAATGCAAAGATTCTTACCGGCACATACTTTGGCAGTTTGTAGGGTGCCGATTCGCACCCAAAAACTCTGATCTCGGTGTGGTTTTGATAAAGGTACCAGTCCCCTGTCTTTGAGTTGTCCGAGAGATGTAGAATTCTTTGGACCTCATCATTTATTCGTGGTTCAGGCATACTAGTCAACATGCTTACCACAGGGTGATAGAAAAGATCGATAAATGCCTTGAAGCTATACTCTATGGAATTGTGTTTAAACAAAGATGTCCACGCTGTGATTGGCTGAGGCCTTCCATCTGCATCCATTTTCTGCATAGAAAAACTGAATTTATCCGCTTGATAGAAAACAAACATGTAAGCCAATATGGAAGAATATCTGAACATGCCTTCTGTACCAAAATTCACGAACTGTTCGTGAATATTGTTGGCCAGGAAGGTACTAAAATCAAACTGTGTGGTGGGTTTTTCGTCTGTGGAGAAAATGGATAGAAAACCCAGGATGGGCTCATCTACCCACTGGTCGGAATAGTACCCCAACAAAGCACAGAGGGAAGAAATAATCTGATTTCCCTTGGTGGAGAACATGGACGAAGGGTAAGGGTTATTTGTGGAGGGGAGTGGAGCGGAGGTGGGAAGGAAAAGCTCGAATATTTGAGCTCTCTGGGGAAAAGTCATATTTTGATACAACTCTGTAAGGATTTCTAGGTTGAACAGGGAAGAAGACTGAGCACGGGGGATTTGCATCATTTGGTCAATGTCTTCGGGAGTGATGAAGAAGAGGACGTCTCCAGATGATGAAATGATGGCCCTCTGGTTGAGAATATAATGAGCTTGGCATTTGAGGGCAAATTCGGGAAAGTGGTGTATCTGGGGAAAAAGGTACAGTGGCAAATTGGACTCCTAGAGTCCAATCTCATCGCTCTGGTCCAGGAACACTTTTCAGAGCCATGACTGGAGGTCTGAAAAATCGAAGTCGCAAATGGTATCTGCGATCAACCTGTCTTCATCCACCAACGAAATTTTGTCCAGGTCAACGGGAGGAGGAAGAAAAGGATTCTCTTCTCCTTCCGCTAGCGTTGGCTTTGGCGCTATCTCTGCAATAGTACCTGCAATAAACAATATGTTAGTGGGGTCGACTGACTGTGGATGAAGGCAACAGGGAAGCAATGGAGGAATAAGAGGTAAGTTTTTTGGCGCTATGGACGAATAATGAATGAAAGGGGAATAACAGTAATTTTATTCAAAACTGGGGTCAGTTGGACGCGGGAGACAAGTCAGCAGGATAACGAGTATGTTATCCTGTAATAAATGGACAACGGGCCACTTGGGGGTGATGTGGCAGGTGACGGTGGATAAAACATATGGACAGGTGATGTGGCGGCCAGGGATTGGTGATAAAAGTTGCAATGAGGGGTTGTTCATGAGTGAAAGGGGTGATGGACTAACAACAGGGACTGACAGCAGTTGTGGGATGGGACACAACTCGGGAACAAGTGGAGCAAGTGGCCTCAGTGGAGGATGACGTCCCTGAGTGATGGAGGCTGTCAGATGACATATGGTGAAAAGACTTCAGGACCAACAGATTCATGCCACCTATGACAAGGGGCCCACTGGAGGGAAATATCCATTCCGGACCCCCGCCCCTTGGTTAAAAGTAGAACACCAAGGGGGGTCCGAAATCCATTGTAAATCGTTGATCTGCGCGCCAGTTTCCTGGCCACAGATCTTAGCACGTCATTTATTATTCATTTCGGACCCCCCCCCCCTCCATTAAAGGCAGAATGGATGGGGGGGTCCAGAATCTAATTTGGGTCGTGGATCAACGCGCTTGTTCTTGGACCGTTCAGATCTGCGCGATTATTATTACCGATTCCGGACCCCCCCCTTCGTTAAAAGCAGAACACTAGGGGGGTCTGTAATTCTCTGTGCGCCGTAGATCTGAGCGCCACAATCTGGAATGCTGATAAGTGTAGGAAATATAAATCATGGGTGGAAAAAGGATGTGTCGGGAAAACTTAGGGTAAGTGCCTTTTATGGGTTTTTCCAATTTTTCACATAGACACCACCAAGGGGACACCATCTAAGCTATTGTTAGGCAATGGGGACATGGTGTAGCATATTCATCGGTCTGGTTTCATGGGTGATGAAGCAAATGAAGTAGCTAACCTACATGCTAACCTATCTTCCTAGGACAATTAACCCATATTAGACTGTTGGGTTAAGAAATTACTCTACCTAAGGGCTATCTGACCAGGATTAGATAGTCTGGTCAGATTTATTCACTAATCTAACCTAAGGGCTATCTGACCAGGGTTAGACAGTCTGGTCAGATTTATTCACTAATCTAACCTAAGGGCTATCTGACCAGGGTTAGATAGTCTGGTCAGATTTATTCACTAATCTAACCTAAGGGCTATCTGACCAGGGTTAGACAGTCTGGTCAGATTTATTCACTAATCTATCAACATTAAAATTTAAAAGAACTTGGCTATTCTTGAAAGGTATGGCCAAGTTACTATTATTGCATGGGGATTTTCTTTTCAATTATTTTATGCCCTCTTTTCTTTTACTATTTTTCTTTCTTTTCTTTTCTTTTTCTTTTTCTTTTTCTTTTTCTTTTCTTTTTCTTTTCTTTTTCTCAAATTATTTGCAGAATGAAAAATCATTTGTCAATAAAAACACTATATATAGATAATATCCAAGTCATCAATTGATTCCCATAATTTATGGGGTGATAACAACTTCACACCCTTCTTTTGCAAGGAAGTGATTGGGTGTGCAATCTTTGAGAATCCTTCAATAAATCTCCTATAGTAGCCTGCAAGGCCCATCAATGATCTAACTTCTATTACATTCTTTGGCATTGACCATCCTCTAATGTTTTCTATCTTCTTAGGATCCACTGCTATCCCATCCTCTAAAATGATATGTCCCAAATAATGAATTTGCTTCTGATAAAATGAGAACTTGCTCAATTTGGCATACACCTAATGCTCCCTTAATACTTGTAATACCATCCTCAAGTGTTGTTCATGCTCTTCATCTGATTTAGAATATATAAGAATGTCATCTAAAAATACAATGACAAACTTATCTAAGTATTCTCTGAAAATACCATTCATTAAACACATGAAGACAACTGGTGCATTTGATAATCCAAAGGGAACCACTGTGAACTCATAATGACCAGACCTTGTTCTGAAATAAGTCTTATTGATGTCTTCTTCTTTAATTCTTACTTGATGATAACCTGACTTGAGATCAATATTGGAGAATATTTTTGCATCTTTCAACTGATCAAAGAGGTCATCAATCCTTGGCAAAGGATAATTATTCTTCATAGTTACCTTGTTCAACTGCCTAAAGTCAATGCAAAGTATCAATGTTCCATCCTTTTTATTCACAAATAAAACTAGGGCATCCGAAGGTGACACACTTGGGTGTATATACCTTTTCTTTAGAAGCTCTTAGAGTTGTGTTTTCAACTCCTTCAATTATGGTGTATTCATCTTGTATGGAGTCTTGGATACTATAGTTGCTCTAGGCATCAAATTTATGAAGAAATCGATGTCTCTTTTAGGGGGTAATCTTGGTATTTCCTTAAACACATCTTCAAACTCTTTTAGGACTGCATAATCTTCAATATTTGACACCTTATCTTTAGGTGTCTCTTCCATATATGTTGCAAATATTTGACACCCTTTTTTGTAACATTTCTTCAGCTGCAAAGCTGAAATTTATCTGATGGTTACTTCCCTAGGAATTCCCTGAACTGTCCTTAGGTTCCCTTCCTCATCCAAGAAAGTAAATGACTTGTTATGAAATTCTAGGATAGCATGATGTTGGTCCAACCAATCCATCCCAATTAGACAGTCATAGGAACCTAAAGGAAAGATGTTAAAATTTTCCCTAGTGTTCAATCCATTCATGTCCATAAGACATGACTTAACCATCTCATTAAATTTTCTTTTGGCTCTGATATCCTGCTGCACCAACCAAGATTTTCCATGCTTGATTCTTGTCAAATGCAAACTTTCCACCATCTTAGGATCTATATAACTATGACTAGCTCCTGAATCAATTAAAATAGCAATGGTTTGGTTGTTGATCATACCTTCCACTTCAATCATATGTGGTTGATACTCTTCTTTCTTGTTGTCCAGGGCCGCATAGATCCTTGGTATACTTCTACCCATATCTTCCACTGTTTCATCTTGTTGTACATTGTGAACAATTATCACTTTTTCACCTCTGTGAGGACAATCTCTAAACATAGGATAACCTTTACAACCCCAACATTGAATAGGTGGATGCCTTGACCTTTGAACACCTGTCTCAATCGTTTTGGGTTCTTTAGAAGTTAGTTTTCCATGAGGATTATTTCTGAAGAACGGTGGCTTAGTTCCCTTCTTCCTCTAATCCATATTGAATTTCTTTTTGTCTTCCCAAGATTTTTGGAAAGATGGCCTTGATTTTTTTTTATCATATAGGCATTTAGCTCGCCTTATGGTCTCTTCCAATGTTTTGGGATCATCATATTGCATTTTGTCACTGATGAATGATGGAAATCCACTCAAATACCTCTGAATCTTAATTGTCTCATCCTTGATGAAAGAAATATAATTCAACAGTTCTAAAAACCTTCTTTCATATTCATCTATGGTCATACTCCCAAGCTTGAGTTCAAATAACTCTTCCATTTTCTTATCATAGTATCTCTTAGTCAAGTATTTATTTTCAAAATAATTCTTGAATTCCCTCCAAGTAACATTTTTCTCTTTAATGTGATGCACCTACACAAGTTGATCCCACCACATGGATGCCTTTCCATTGAGTTGATATATGGAAATTATTCCTTCTGCATGAGAAGAATAATTATGCAATTGAAAATACTTTCTCATTCCCAACAACCATGTCTCTGCATCTTCATCCTTCTTATGTTCACCATCAAATGTAGGAGGTTTGATTTTGTCCATTTCTCCTCGTAGCTCATCCACCCATACCCCTTATGCTTCATGACAGGGGATGGTCTTGATTGGTTGTGTGATCTCTTATTGGAATGCCTCGGGGAGTGGTGATGATGTCTGCTAACACTTTTTGTTCTTCTTTTCTCATCAAGAGACCTGTGACTTCTTGATTTTCTTGAGCCACTCTCCTTATCCAATTTCTTTTCTATTCGGTTCAATCTCTACATTAAGTTCATGTTGAAGTCCTCTTGATTCTACTTGGATTTCATAAGCCTTTCATTATCATCCTTATGTCTTTGGAAATCCTTTTGCAATTTTTTAATGGTCTCTACCATATTCATGTTTTCATCCCTTCTTTCTCCACGTCCACTGGAGTTTGTTCCTTCAATGCCCATATGGACATCAATCCCTCATATATCATATTCCTGGATGTAATTACCATTTGCATATTCCATTCCTCTACACTCTGCTCTGGTCCTAATATGAGCTAGTTGTTGTTAACATTGCAAAATGTGTAGCCAACAGAGCTTTGTCAGGCTAATTGTTTCAACAATTTTATCAAAATATGAACCATTCTGGTTCAATTTTGCATCAGAATTATTTATTATGATTTCATGAAAATTGAATGCCTAGATCAATTTTATGGGTGAATAATTATTTTCTATTGTCCAATACCTTTCCAACGTCTGCTTCCATGCTCAATTATGAGCCTTGAGCAGAAACTTAAGGTTATTTGAAAATTGTCCCTTAATTGTTTTTGTTCTCTTCAACTTGGTGCAATTCTACGTTGTAATTATGCATTTTTGCACCTATGCCATTGGAGTTTTAGTAGGATCTCAATTGGGTTTTTTAATATACATATTTTGGACATTATTTCCAAGTTTTACCTCTTTCCAGGTTCCGTGATGCTAGTTACAACTTGCTAAAGTTCTAGGCCAATTAGTGTTTTTGATATGGAATGCTACGGGTACCTTCTTTGCCATATTAAACATTTTTAACATGCCCATAAATTTAATTCATCTCTAGGAATTTATTCTATGGTTCAATAGCTTTCCATATACTTCTCCTATGCCTCAATATGATTCCGGAGAAGAAAGTTATGGCCCTTTGAAGTTAGTTGGGTCTTAAAATTTACCCTCCACTGTTTGTCTTGTAACTTCCTCATAAAAGCTTTGTTTGACGAATGATTTACACCATTAGAAATATCTCTCCGAGCTCTTTTATTTGAGATGAAAAGATAGGGTGTTCTACTTTGGTACACTTTGTTCTTGGGGTTTTTCATTAGCTAAAAACGTTGTTTAGGGCCTCAAAAACGCACTACCAAAAGATGGTCTTCAAACAGTATAAAATGTTGCAGAAATTCACTAGTTTTCCGTTGTTGTAGACCATCCAAACGGCTTCACCCACACAAATTTGAACCTGTACACCCACATTTATCATGTTCAACAACACCATAAGGTAGCGCATGCTCTGTGCACCTATAACCAATGTGGATCACTTCTTTGTTGTGCCAATAACTGGTGCACACTACTTTTGTGCCACGCGCCAATATCCACCGTGCACAATTTTGATTCATGCACTAATACTTGTTGCGCATAATTTTTTTGCCATGCGCTAATATTCCGCACACATTGCACTCTACGAGCTGCACCATGCCAAAGTTTAGTATGCCCCCACCGCGCACCAGTACTCTGCGCACACCATTAACTAAACTATCGCGTGACAACATATACCCATATTGCACGCGCACCAACAAAATTTCTATGCACTCTATCAATATTGTGCACACCACGCATGCCATTATTATGCAAGTGCCCACTTTGCACACTAGTATTATGCATGCAACACTCAATCCGCGTCGCACAATGATAAATTTAGTGCGCACATCCACGTATCGTTATTTTTTGTGCATTACCACTCTGCACCGCGCAACACCAAATTTAAGTGCCCATACCTGTGTGCCAATATTTGCTGCACATTACCACTTTACACCACCCAGTGCCAAATTTAAGTGCGTAGACCCACGCACCAATATTTTCTATGCATTACCACTTTGCACCGCGCAATGCCAAATTTAAGTGCACAGACCCGCGCACTAATATTTTCTGTGCATTACCACTTTGCACTATGCAACACCAAATTTTAAGTGTGCACACCCACGCACCAATATTTTCCATGTAATGCCACTCTGCACCGTGCAATGCCAAATTTTAGTGCATGCACCCGCATGCCAATATTTTTTTTCTGTGAAATGCCTCTCTGCACTGCGCAATGCCAAATTTTAGCACGCGCACCTGTGTGCCAATATTTTTCCACATATCACAAGATTTTCACTACACATCATGAATTTTTAGCGCACCCACCTACACACATTCATTTTTATGCGCATCAATTCCTCGTGACTTCTGCTGCAGAAATTGGGGCTTTTGACAAACGTTTTCCCAATTTTCACCATAGACATTCTGCAACCATGAAATTTGTTCAATTTCAACCTGATAACACCAATTCAACCTATGCAACAAAAAATCGTTGTTTGTTGACCTTCCTGGAACAAATTTTTCCCAAACTCAATTCACGAATTGAGAATTTTAATCAACTAATATCGCTCCATCTGTCATGGCTTCCCTCTAACTTCAAATTCGACCAATTCCAGGTCTGAATTTGCTATAACATATATTAACTTAAGAATATTTCACTACTTGACCAAATTTCTCAATTTTCCCATGAATTTAACAACATAAATTTGGGCTTTTTCCTAATTCCACGCAATTGCTTCTACTTTTTACCATGGACACTCTGTAACTTGAAATTTGGCCACTTTGAAATCAATTCTCTGTGGAATTTCACTTCAAATCATCTTTCTCGGCCCATCCGGGCTCAGTGTTGAAAACTGGATCTCTAATACCATATTGTAACATCCCCAGTATCCAAATGGGCTATGTCACGTAAAAGTTTTCGACCTGTATGAAAATTAAAAAATATACACATAGAAACTCTTGCATAACTTTATATATATAAATTATAACAGACAATACATTCTGTAAATGCATAGATTCATATGAAAATAACAGTAAACATATACATGCAACATAGACATGCAATACCCATAAATATAAAGACAGGTATAAACCACACACAGGAAAAAACCATAAACATAAAGACATAAATAATAATGCATCATATAAATTAACACACAATTGACACTTATCCTGGTAAGAATATCACCAACTGCATGCAGACCTTCCACGAACCTCCCATCCTTAGACCACGTTGCTCATCACTCTCAGCAGTGGGTCACCCCCGAGCTGGGACTAAACTCCACCCGGGTAAAGGGATTCCTAACCAGGATGATGTATCTTAGAAAACAAGGATGCTTCTAATGAGTCCTCAAAAATCGATAAGATCAATACATACAAATCCATGATTAAAAGGAAAAAATGTATTATATCAATAAAATGCAAGAGCAACTTTCACAACTTTCTAAGCTTGATCCTAGGAAGTTCTGGAGGCAAATTCTAATCCGCAATACTAAAGAAAATAATATGATTCCCTTAAGGGAATGGAATTTCTACCTTAAAAGTATTTAAGAGTTCCCTAATTCCATGGACACCATTCCTATTGTCCCTATAGAGGATGGAGTTTTCTCTCTAGATGACATAGAATTCAGGGTAAAGTGTCTTGCAAATGGGAAAGCTAAGGACATTGAAGGCTACCAAGATGAAATTTTTAAAATCAGAGGGCCTATCCTCATCTCTCACATACAAAATCTCTTTAATTTAGAATTTAACTCAAGGCTTCCCTAGACCTTGGACACAAATCCTCATTGTTCCTATTTTTAAAAATGGGGATAGAAACATTCCCTCTAATTATAGGACCATTATGATTATCCCAATTTTAGCCAAGATTTATGGAATTATTTTGGAAAATAAGATTAGTCTTTGGCTAGAAATTCACGGTAAAAGAGCTAAAGGCTAAGCCTGGTTTAGGAGATATCATTCAACTATATACCATCTTGTTATCTTTAGGATCATCGTAGAGGATTTCTGTAATACTAAAACCAATCTTTTATGTTGTTTTGTTGACTTTAGAACAGATTTTGACATGGTTCCCAGGAAAAACCTTAGGGATAGGTTGGAAGAGATAAAAGTGACTTTCGATTTGAAGGCTACTGCAATAAGGCTGTATGAGAATTTTATCGCCAAGTTTAATAACATTGAGGGATGGTCGAAATAAATTCACTGCAATATTGGATTCAAGAAAGGGTGTCCCTTTTCTCCTACCCTTTTTGGCATATACATTGACAAATTAGAAGATTTCTTGTGTTATCACTCTCTAATTTGCCCAAGGCCGTGGAGGCAGTCACAGAGGAAACACCAAAACCACTTCAAGTATTGAATCTAGCCCTCCAAGACTCAGAGAGGGATATCTCTATCTGATATAACTTTGTTTGAAGAGGATATAGGCTAGCTATACAGAACATGGGTTTGTTTATGGATTTTTAATCGGTTTGGTTGAGACATAAAAAGGACCATTGGAAAAAATGGAGTCAAAGATCAAAGATGATTGAATGAATAAATAACAGAGACATATATAATCAGGCAATATAGTCACATCAACGGATTCTTATAATTTGTAGGATGGAGAGAGGAAAAGATCATGGGTCATTTCAAATGCAGAGCATAATTTATCTGAATTCTGCATTCAATCTTCAAAAGAAAACATAAACATTGTCTTTAAGACAAATTAGGGTGTTCATGACAAATCCTGAGAATACTCTTCTTATAAGCAATGAGAACAGAGAAACAATATGAAAAACAAAGGAATAACAATTTACACCAAATAGAACTTCACCACAGAAAATGACACAAGAATATGGAAAATAAAGTCTTTGTATTCATTCATTACAGTCAATTAAAGCCTGCGAGCATTTTTACATTTTTTGATCATCCCAAGTCCAACTCTCTTTTATTCAAAGTCATAGGCTTTATAGCATTTACAAAACAGTCCAAGATCCTATAAAAATGGATTTGAAATACTTAAAATAGAATAAAATCAAAACTAGTATGATATGTCAAATCTAGCCCTGATTTAAGGGTCAAACCCTTATTGATTAGATCTTCAAAAATATTCGACAACATTCAACACTATCTGATATGTTCGATAAATTTCCAAGTGATGAAAAGGCATTTTGAAATCATGTTTTGAAACATAAGCAGTTTTTGACCAAAAATTGAAAAGCCACTTAACCTTCTTGCCTTATCATCTGCCTCAAAAACTGGAAATGGATGATGATCTGTATCCTTCTAATATTTATCTTTCATTTGGATCCCCTTCCAAACGATCTGGAAACAAAAATCTTCGATATGAGCAAAAAATGAGCATTCTGCTAGTTTTTTCATTTTCGGTGGCTTACAGGTAAAAAACAGAGTAGGATTAGCTGCCGAAAGCAGAGCTTTCAGAAGCTAACAACGCCTCAAGGAAAACGAATAAGCTGTCGAAAATCCTAAGTTTTCGACAACCGTTCAAAACTGAAAAAATAGATTTTCTTCGATCTACCTACTCTTTAGGATCTTTATTTAAGTTCTCAACAACTTCTGCTAGATCTTTTAAATCAGGATGTGCTCTTGGCTTAGGATTTTTAAGCCTTAGTTTGATCCTTAAACCTCCAACCATTTTAAGAAACTTACGATTCTCCTTGAGAAATTTCTTATTCCTCTTCTGTTCCTTTACATGCATTTTAGCTAACCTTTCAAAACAATCTCTTACCTCATCTGATGTGTTTCTTATAGTCTGGTTTTGGGATTTAATGACCCTCTCAAGCAACTTCATCTCTGATATTTATTCTTTAATCTTTTCAATCTTTGATGATGACTTCTTTGCTTTGCTTGTTGATGCTTCAGGAATCTCCAGGTCTGGAAATTCTGGAGAAAAGGTGCTTCTTCAAGAGAAACTTGCTCAGGAATCTCTCCTTCTACTGACGTTAAAGCCTCCTTTGAATCTGTATAAGGAAGATTCAGTACATTTTTGTCAAGGGCACTAGCTTTCCCTTCTATAGCTTGACTGAAATAAAGCTTCTTTTTAGCTCTCTTGGACTTAGAAGAAGAAGCTGGCTCCTTTATTTGTATTGGGGAGATATCTCTTCTTTTCCTTTTACTTCTCATGGGTGTAGAAGATTTCTGGGATAAGATCTTCTTCTTGTCCTTGGGCTGGGCTTATGGTTCAAATTATCACTAGAAAAGAAGATGCTCCCAAGTCTTATTACTCTTTTGCAATTCTTGAAGCCCTATGAGTTTGATAAGACTATGATGGGAAAGTCTACCCCGCACCTTGCTAGGTTTGGCCTAGACCTGGTGTGTCATTTTTGTCAAGCTTCTATGAAGATAGAAGGGAAAATTCAAAGGGCATCTACTTGTAAAATGGTTCATAAGCTTGAAATGTTAGAACATTAATCTTCCATATCTTCCTTCACATGTGATGTATACCTGAATTGCTTTAAGAAAATGTTTCCACTTTTCTTCCAAGAAGGATCTAGGGATATCTTTCTTCCAAGTGATACATTTGTGTTCAGGATTGAGATAAGACCTAAATTCAATGTCTTTAGTAGTGGTTGACTTGAACCATCTTTCACCAGTCCTAGGCATCTCTGTTGCTGCTGCAACAATGGCTTCATTAACCCGCACCTCAATTGTTCCAACTCTGGCCTTGGCTCCATCAAAGGTCAATGCAAATGCCTCAGCCACACCTTGATGAAATCCTTGGATTTTTTCACAAAACCTATAGCAACGAGCATCTCTGAACATCTGGAAAATATCGGGGTGAGATTCCAGATATGTTATGTCATTAATCTCTTTCCTAAGCAGAGCTCCTCCCTTCTTCATCTGCAAAACCAATTGTCAATACTTGCAATACAATAAAATCGGGCTTGGGGAGACACAATGGCGCTGATAGGGGATGAATTGAAGTTTGGGCAGAGGAAAAATGTGTGATATGGGGGAAAATATTTGAACAAAAATCCTTGATAAATAATGAAACTCAAATCACAGTGATGATTGTATCATTTGACCAGGATAAAAAACCATGTGATAGATCATGTAAAGACGAATGATGTGGGCTTATGATGATCTTAGTTGGCAGCAGATAATTTGGATATTACTAGATTAGGGTTGTTATCACTGAAATTTCGTCCGCACAGGGCGACAAGAACTCCGCATCGTCAGCACAGAAAAAGAGTCATTCATGGCACAAGGATTAATTCCACAGCACAACAAAAAGGTCAAAACTATACAAAATGGCCAAAAAATTACAAGGCGCTTTGCACCCACTGGGCGCGTGCGCACGCGTGCGTAACATCTTCGTACCTGGAGCGCATATGCGCGGCTGTGGGGTGAAAAACCCGCGCGCCTGCCAAACGGTGCATTTATGGAACTGGTCGGCCTCCCAACCACTAATGGATCGGCTCCCAAGTCGATTTGACACCAAATCCGAGCTCAATCTGCGTGGGGAGGCTGGTCAAAGACC
>ML788623.1:365190-380765 GCA_009831015.1 Picea engelmannii
CTATGCTCATAGTTTTATTTAGTTTTTGTTTAATTCTTGTTAATAGCTTTGTTGTTTTCTTTCTAACCTTTTACCACACAGCTGTCATGACTAGCAGAGCCCAACTAGGCATGTAAGCACTCACTTTTTGCTCATCAAACGACTAAAAGAGTGCAAACAAGGGTTTAAAGATCTCACTGAATAATCATAATCGAACATACATCACTTTCCATATTGTATCATTATCCAATTTCAGTCAATTTTGGAAGCATTTGAGATGATGATGGCATGTGTACTATCGATGGTTCAAGAGTCCAATGGGATAGGATGAATTTTGAAAAATTTCCTCACTTTCGACAGTGTAGAGAGCCTGGCACATGTCGTTTTATCTTCCGAAAGTGACATCTTTCGGCAGATTAGAATGCATTGAAAAATGGCCCTTAGCTGCCGAAAGTGAAATTTGGGAGGTTTCCTAAATAAAAGTACAGAATCATCACTTCTTGAAAAGACAAGTGAAAAACTCATCCTAAAGAGACTTAACTCAATAATAACAAAAAATCTTTCATCTAATGATCCATCTTATCAACTAATGACCATAACTTGGGAAAAATTATTTCAAGAGACAATAAGACCAACAAGCCAGGAAACTCCATCATGAGACCCACCAATCATATCTGAAGCATTAGGTCTCCTATCATTATAGGACACTAACATCTTGTACAAAGAAGGTTGTGTCGGCCCTACTCTCACTGGTATAGTCATCAATATTCTTCTTTATGTTGATGATGTCGTTCTTATGGCGAGGATTCCAAACTATCTTGAAAGGAAACTAAGAATCCTCAAGGAGTTTTGCTCCAATATCGATATCATTGTTAACACTAACAAAACTAAGGTCATGATCATTAAATCCAATAATACCACTTATGATACCTTTTTATATGACAACAACAACTTGGAGGAAGTGACCTCATATAGATATCTTGGAATCAATATTCACCACAAGCTCGAATGGAATTATAGCATTGAGAAAAGGATTATTGGGGGATGGAAATCTTATTATGGGCTTGAAAACAATTATAAATAAACCAATCTTTGGATTTGGGATAAGAATAAGCTCCTCTTTAAGACTCTTGTTACTCTCATTATTCTATATGGATGCAAATTATAGGGATGCAGTATCTCTCGTGAATTATGGAGAAAGATAGAGAAAATCTAAAATAATTTTATAACCTATAATCTCAAAATTAAAGGAAATACACCCTATCCCATCCTCCGCTTAGAGGCAATCCTCTCCCCCATTGAGAGTACAACTATGTATAGATACCTATTGTATAAGAATAATTTAAACAACATGGAAGATAAGAGGATTCCTAAAATTGATTCCAATTCTAGTCGTAACCACCTTTGACTCAAGCGGGGTTGGCATAAAGATGCCCAATCTTGTCTAAGCCATTGGGGAATCAAGGAAGATACCATTTTACAAAATAAAGATACTGTTAAAAATATCATTAAATCGAAATTTAAGGAGAAAATGTGGTGTGAGATTTAGAGGAAAAAATAAAATTAAGGTATTATAAGGAGGTAATCAACCCTAATATAGACGATCAAAATTATCTCTCTATTTTGAAAAGTGTAAAGAAAAAGATAAGCATTTCTAAGATAAGAACAAATTCTCACGAGCTCCATAGTGAGACTCGGCATTGGTCAATTCCTAAAACGCCCTGGGATGAAAGAGCGTGTAGATGATAATCACTTTCTCTTAGATTGTCTATCCTATACCCAGATTAGATCCCAATTTAAAAATATTTGTCACACTAGAAACCTCCCTCACCTTGTAACTCAACAAAACTATGGTGATCTTGGAAAGCTTCTCTTAATGCTTTTCGAGCACAAAAACAAAATTATAAAGAATTGCCAGTAATCCCTCTTAAGGTCCGATATAACAATTCGGTCTCAGTGGATGTTAATCATTGTCATCATCATCATGAATAATGGAGAGAAGTATTAATTAAATCTATTTAAATTTTATTTCAAAAAGTGGCGTATTAAACTTTTAACAAATATGTTATTATAATTATTTTAAACTTTATTGTTAATTTGATATTATATTTTTTTAAATTATAAATTACTTTAGGTATCATCTTTAAAATGAGAGAATATATTACTTGAATATCACATTTACTTATATCTAAAAATTAGACTGAGATAACATTACAAATTCTAACATTGTCTTTTTTATTATTATTTTCTCTCTTAATGTGAAAGTCACAGTCTTTTTAAAAGTAAAATGTGATTTTATAACTTGTAAAACATTTACAAAGGAGTTCTCTTTTTCTTTCTTTCTTTTTTTAGAAGGTGGTAAATTTTATTATAACTCAATGGTCAATCAAGTGAGGACAATCATCATTGGTTTCTATCCACAAATGCAAGTTAATTCATTATTGTTATTTAAGAAAAACCATGTCATCTGAAATAGCCCACTATTGGTTCTTAAGGGGAGTAGTCTTTCGCTCATGTTAAATGTCTTGGGTCGTAAACTTGTTTTCTTACATCCAAAGAAAACTAGATCTTATTATTCAAAAATAGTTTTAGGTCTTACTCCAAGACCAAAAAGTGGTTTCAACCTAAATAACATATGCAACAAAGTCAATATCCTATATAATCATCGCTGAAACTATATTCAATGGAATCATGTACTTTGGATCAACATTTAACCTTGATCACATACATAAAACCAAATATTACTCCTAATTACAATTCATCCCCTTATCCATAAAAAAAATAAAAAATAAATCTTATTAATTTTTCCCAACCTTCATGATCTTAAAATAAAGCATTAAGTTTATTCGATCTCCATAATCAATTATATTGTTAGTTTCTCTCTTGTATGTATTATACTCCATTAAATTGGCATCTCATGCACTTATCTTGTTTAGTGTGGTGAGTGAATAATATTATTAACTACTCATTCAAGATACCAGAGGCCCTAGTAATTTAAGGTTATCCTTACCTATACAATTTTAATAACAAGGGAAATAGATGCAAAGAAGATAGTCCCTGCCTTCAATAGTAAGGTTGTAGTGGTCATCCAATGTTGAAATGTTTAATTTTAATTATTTTATAATTTTTAACCTTTTAATGTTTAATTGGGCATTGTTATTTAAAAATGCTATTTTAAATAGTAAAATTGAAATGAAAAAATCCAAAACTTATAACGTTTGAAAAGAACGTATACATATGATCGAAGTTCCCGATGGGCGAGCATCAGGCAAGTTGAATTTATAATGTTACACTAACACGAATATTGACACAAATATTGATAAGACAATAATATGACTAGTTGGGTGAGGAAACCTAAAAGTTTACATGTGCTAATTCAATTCAATTAACACCCATGTGTTGAATATCGCTTGCCAATGAGCTCACTGCCATTCTCACAACCCAAGTTATCAAGAGATATATTGATGACAATCAACTATGTATAATCAGTTCATGAGTTCAAGGCTTTCCTGATGGAAACATTTCCTTGGCTTTGATTGCCCAAGGAAATGGAAAGGTTGCTTATACCTACTCTTAATTGTTATTATTTTTTTATATGATATGGAAGAGGAACATCATAAATGGAAGGACCTCTGCACACTATCCTCCCAAAATTCTACTTGCAAGTTGTGATAGAATATTAAAAGAAGAACTTGCTTAGATCCCTCTTGGGTTACAATATTTTTGTTTGCCGGAAAACATCATTTCAAATCATTTTAGAATAGAAATCTCGCCCCAATCTCACAATGGGGTAAACTATGATCTTTGGTCTTAAAACTGGAATCACTTTCAAATAGTTAACATTGTTAAAAACTTTTAAACATAGAAGGAATTTCCCCTTATAAGAAAAATATTGTATATAACAAAAGTCAATAGAAATCCTATGCAATAATAGATCCATATAGCGTAATTAGGATTAAAAAAAGAGGAATGGTGAAATTTTTGGTACCACTGATGAAACTGTGGATTCTGTTGGTTTTGATACTTATTTTGTTGATCAAAATTACTTTCCCAAGGAGAGCATTTGACTATTCTCCCATCTTGAATTAACTACCCGGATTCCACAGTTTCAACATAGAGGAGGGGGTGGATACATAGAAATATGTTATGGGAGGTGTTGAGGAAAAGGTATGAATTACCTTACTCAATCATTCTTGAATCTTGCCTGGCTAAGACAAGATAGTTGGGAATGTCACCCTATGTTTTATAGCCTAAAAAATATTTTCCCAATCCACAAGTATTAATTACAAGGGTTTAGGTTGGTTTATTAAAGAAAATAATGTTGAAAAATAACATAAAATTTTATCTTAGTTTCTGAAAAATATACAGATTATAGAAAGTAAATATGGAGATCAAAAAGAAAAAGTAACCAATTCATAAATACACACAAATGAGACAGAATAACAATCTTCTTTATTCCATTTTGAGATATCAAAAGTGTTTTTCTCTTTACAAAATCCATGTGAGGGCATGGAACAAAGTCTAATTTAGAGATCACCGATGAACACCATACAAAAGGACTCTGAAAAGAAGTAAAAAATGAAATTTATAATCTGGATCATCGTGCCACAGACTGCTGCAAATTTGACTCTGCAAAATATCCTTTATCAGCTATGAAAATCAATCCATAAACAGACAAGAATACACAAACTATCAAGGATGGATCAACACCTCTAAAACAAGCATCTGCATGATTTGGTTCAGTTCTAAACCTTGTTGTCTACAATAGGACCATGTTGTCAAAAAGAGAATTAGGCTTTGAATAAACTCAAGAATGAATGAAAACTGAACTATCTCATGAAATCAAAAGAGAAAACCTTAGTCTTTCTTTCTCCTTCTATTCTCCCCTTTGTTTCTTCTTCTCATTTTTCTTTTATGATTTCCAAATAAGTTGAAGTAGTTCAACTACTTTATTTAGTTAAGTTAGTTTGACTTAACTAATTTAGTTTAGGAGAAATAATAATAATAATAGTTAAGGGTCTTTAATTAATAATAACTAGGTAGGTAGGACCCCTTGTGACTCCCGTCTTTCCTTCTTTTGAAATTATAAAATATAACACAAATGGATAGCCTTTTCAAGACATGCCACCCTTGCAACTCCCTTAGATACCTTCAAAATTGAATATTTAAATATTATAAATAATTTAAATCATATCCAAAAATATATAAATATCCACATAATCCACATTATCCAAAAAAAAGCTTGATGTCCAAACTTTATGCAGACCATTAACACTGTGTTTATCAACCCAATCATAAAAACACATAAGTTAAAATCCATACTTGCCACTCTGAGAGGCAATTTTTCTTTTATAATTGTGTCCACCTTTAATTTCCTGGAATTAGCCTGTGGTTGATTTGAACCTTGAGGTTGTATTTCACTGATTACATGGGAACAATCATCCTTCAAATGCATGTGGGAGGATACTGATTTTGAGGAATCATTTGAGGGAGAGGAAGGGGAGGCAACAACCTTTCCTTTATCTTGCACAAGGGGAATATCAGTTTTAAGTCTGTTACTTTCATGTGAATATTGGACAGGTGAATCAATAGGGGAAATTTGAGCATTATGATTGAGAGGAGATGGACGAGATAATGATAAACTAGGCCAGCCATGATGGTGAGAGACAATCGGGTTGACAATCTCCTTCCATCCATCATTTGCAGGGACTTCTGGTTGCAAGGACACATGAGGAGGAACCAGAATGCTAGGGATGTTCTGAGGCTGGAAGGGGGGTATCTCTTGTCGAGGTTGTACTATCCCTTGCCTGATCCAGTTAAAGAACCCAACTTGGAATAGTTGGTTCAATTCTTGGGGATCAACATCAAAATGCATGTAAAATCTAGGCCTTTTAGGCCGTTTGGTCCAGTTTCCCCTTCATATGTTATTTCTTCCATGGCTACCCCTACTGAAGAAACTCATCTTGTAGTAGCAGTTTGTTAGTAACTAATCCCTTAATAAACCATACATGACATTCTGCTTGCATCAATCAAAAATTGACTTAGAAATTGACATGAGATTCATGCAAATCCATCCATAACAAAACATTTAATAATCACCAAGTGAGAAGGGGGTGATAGGGTTCATGGGACATATGGAAGGAGTGTAATGAGTGAAAGGTGGTATAATGAGAGGGGATAAACACACAAATACTTCTCAACAATTAAGTAAATAATTTAACTATGTAAAATATATCAAAATAATAGTTGCCAACCATTTTTGTGTTATCTCTTTTTTCATTGTTACACATACCTTTTTAATTTATTTTACAAAACAGGGATGCCAAAATGAAATTGGGATTATGAGGGGAATATAATGGGAGAAAAGTGGTAAAATGACAAGGACAAAATATGGATACTGTTCATATAAAAATAAATCAAATCAAACAATCAAACACATCTCTGTTCAGACCTCCACAATTCAATCAATATTCACTTTTCGAAACCATCATCTAGACTGTTACTTCCCTTACAGATTGCTTGATGGCTTCCAAACAATAATTCATATGTCTAGAAATAATCAATTACAACAACCTTTGCATCCATATAAAATTTATATAACAGTCATAATAAAATCATTGTAATCAATATGATAACCATAATAACCCTTTGAGCCTCAACCTTTCATACTCCAATGCCAAATTATTTTTTTAAAACCAATAGAAATATGCACAGTGATTCAAACCATTTATATCCAATTCTTTAAAATTAATAAGAATATGCACAATATTTACCACCCTTTGTCCATTATTCAAACATTGTTCGACACAACCAAACTGGGCATTAAACTCATAATTGAGCCCCAATTCATTCAGACACATGTCTCCTTTAAATATAATCAACATAAGAATTGATTGGAATAATATTCAACAAATAACATGCAACTCTTAAGCCCAAGATTCACATAAATCAACCTGTACAAACTTCTTCTAAGATTGTCCAACGAGGAACATAACCAAATCGTGCCCAATCAACCAAGCACACACAGTTCTTATTTACCCTTGACTGGAGTAAAATGATATCAAGAGAGTATTTAGGGTTTAAACACAACAAATGGAGAGTAAGAAAAAATGGCTCAATCAAAGGAATACGTCTTCGAAAAATGCAGAAAGCTCGTGCCCTTCAAAATTTACCACAAACATATAACAAGTAACAATACCCTTGACAGTGAGGGTTACCCAAACGACAGTCAACGACCTCCAACAGGGAACAAAAAGAAGTGAATCTCTTAACAACACTGTAAAGCAAGTGTCCAAGAACAAACCCGTGCCCAACCAAAAGCATGTATAATGATTCCATTAACTTCTTTGGAGCGTTAAGTTCAGACTGTGCACTAATTTCCAAGCAACAATGTTAATGAGGGAAACACAATGATAGCTAACAGCTCGAGGCTTTTCCAAGTCAAGACAAGAAAAACTTTAAACTTTCAACAGTTCACTTTGCAACTTAGAGAATAAAAAAATATCAACCACAAAGACAAAAATGGAGTGGAAAATATTAAACACAGAGACTGGTTGTAATACTCATGTGCAAGGCTTAGAGTTTGGAAAATAATCAATTTCCATAGAGAAACCAGAGCCAAAACCTAAGCCGACCAAGCATGCTTCACTGCCATTCTATCAATAAACCTGTTAGTAACATTTCTTGTCCGGGGCAAAAGAGCATTCAGGTCAGCGAGTCGCATGAGGAGCGCCTGAGCGCAACGTGGAAAATCTCATTTCAGGCCCCCAAGCAAGCAAGTGGGCGATATTATATCGTCGGTGGTCCAGATTCATCCATAAGAGCAGATCAGCGGTTGGAGGAAAATCACAGTTAGTGGAATTGCACCGAGATTAGCACAAATGCATCACGCCCATATTATATGGAGGGAAGGATAGTAGCCATCCATCCAAAGGATACGTGGCATGTGATCTGGTCACGTTGGCTTTTCGACAGTCGCGAGTTCGAAGGGTGAAAGTTCCATATCACTCTGCATCGCGAAACCCCAAACCCTGAAGCGCCAAAAGCACCCAGAGTCGGGCCCGTGGTATCGTGGAGCAATCTCAACCGTCCATCTATAGGAGACACTCAGCGCGTGATTAGGGTCCTCACCGTTTCGCCCATCATGATTTTAAGGCGCAAAGAGCAGCTCCGTCATTTCCCGATGCGCGAGGTGCCGGGAGTGTCCAGGACTTAGGCCCACAACATCGTCGGGAGAGTTTAGAACCATCGGATCTAGAGGGATGCGTGGTTCCAACTCAAGCCATATCGACGTTTCTCTCATCACGATTTTAAGAAGAAAAGATCATCCCCTTCTTATTCGTGAATGTCGAAAGAGCCTTTGAGGATAAACGCAAGGTCATAGCCCATCGTCACATGGGAAAATAGAAAGAGCTATGAAAAAGGGGCCAGGGTTGTCGAGTCCATTTTCCGAAAGGTTCATCATGTTCTCCGAGTGCCATTTGATCTGACCTCAAGCCTGGTTTTCGCTTGAAGTAAATGAAGGTAAGAAAGAGTGGTTGAAACCTCTCTTCATGCATTAAGTGCAAGATATGGAGAGCCTAGCCAGCGGTCTACTCGAGAGGGTCATGTGTACCATTTTTTCCAAAGAGGCCATGCCCAGTCCTTGATTAGCCAGAGGAGGTCTGCACACGCTAACCTGGCTCTTAATGGCTCAGCTACTCCCCTTACAGGAGCCATGCACAGTTAAGATGGCATCTGACGAAGGATATCTGTCCAAATTCGGCTGAAAGGACACCAAGCCTTGGGTGACTAAGCACGCTGCTGTTAGGCAAATTTTCTGAGTATATAGACTCAGTTTTTGTATTTTGTAAAGTATCGATGGTTGAGCAAGGCTCCCGATTGTAAAGTTTTGATGAAGCACTGGTCACTCTGGTTAATGTACAAGGCATTTGAGACTTCTTACTTTATGGATGTCAGCTTCTTTTCCATCTCTTTGTTTACTATGTTAGAACAACTCGGAATTGGAGGATCCAGTCAAGTTGTAGCTATTATAGGATTATGTAGGTTGGATCAATGTAATAGTTACATTGTTTCTAATCGGTTCCTATGATTTTCTCAGTGTTGAAATGACTTGGAATTGAAGGATTCAGTCGAGTCACCCCTTAGCTCCTAGAAGCTCTGGACCAAGAGGATCTTAGATTCTGAGTTTTTCACCCTCAAGCCTCTGAAGGCCTGTCGCCCGAGGCAGTCTTGCTCGCCCTTCTCACAAGTCTTCCATCTATCACCCTTTAATCCATTTACTGACGGAAGTTGGATCAAGACCTCCCTTGATTTCTACATACCAGGCCCAGTTTCCTGAGTTAAAGCTATATTTTCTTGAGTCTTTACCCATCCGATCACCCCATTAAACAAATCATGACATAAAACTGATGGGCATTGGGATTTGCTCCTGCAAGAAATCCAGGAGTGACTTCTGACACTAACATTTCTGGCACCGTTGCCGAGGACGAAGTTGAAGATTTTCCCTGGACATAATGACATTGAGCCTCTGATTCTGAAGGTGCATCAGACATCAGAGCCCTTCAATATTTCTACTGTGCACCTGGCGACTCCACTGTGGTGACTCCAAGGTTTCCACATCACTGTTTCAGCTGTGGCTACTGTTAGCACACCTGAAAGCCGACCCTAAGGAGATTTCTCGAGAAGGTTTCAACAGCTTCTTTCTCAGCTTGAGAAGCTTCCTGGGGTAATAACAATGTTAGGATCTGGCCTTTGATGGTGAACAAGGACCAGACACATTCGAAGCTATGCATCTTTCACCTGGAGACTCCATGATTCAAGGATCGATTGGCGATTCCACTGGTTCGATATGGAGAAAATCCTTGCTCGCAGGTTTTCTCCTTTTAATTTTTCTACTATTCCTGGTTTTCCTAATGTTGTCCCCTCTCCGAATGAATGGGGCGATTATTTTCCCATATTTGGAAAGTGTGAAGGTGACAACCCTGCTCAGTAGCTCAGTGAGTTTCATGAACTCATGCATCAGTGGGAGATACATCATGAGGATGTATTATTGAAAATGTTCATGTTCTCGTTAGCAAGGGATGCGCGTAAATGGTATCATTATTTATCCCCTGCTAGAATTTCTTCACTCTCGAAGTTTCATGCAGCTTTCCTCGCCTATTACCAAGAGTTTTATCCCTCTGTGTTAGTTTGTCATAACTATAGTGAGGGATACCACAACTCTATACCGGATGAAGCTGTTTCGGACGTAGGCTATGAGGATGATCCTGAGGACCTGGATCTGAGCTCCGTCCTTTCTCCTCCCCATTCGTCTGCAGCAGGGGGGGTTATGAGAGTGATGAAGTTCCCAGGGAGGAGGATGGAACTCTGAGTGAACTAGTGGTGTAGGCGATATTCCCCACTCCCCAGTGTGCAAAATTGGAATCTGAAGGCAGCAAAAAGGATTTTCCAGTCTTCGAGGCAGATGATCTAAGCAGCTCTTTTGAAGAGATTATTGAAGATTTTTTGGATGCGTTAGCATCTGCCCCCAATGAGCCTGTTGTATCAGATTTAAACAAGGAAGCCATTGTGGAAGAGGATCATTCTTTCTTCCTTCATGAGATTTCCCATGATGTATTTACATTTGGGATTGAAGAGAAGGATCGGGAGACCGTTCCCTTTTTACAAGATGGGGGAGTGCACAGAAAAGAGGAGGAGGAACCAGAGGAACAACTGAGTGTGAATTTCATGTTCTATCCGGAGCCAATCAACGAACATCCATCACCTGAGATCAATGAGCATGCGTCAGTTGTCCTCCTACCTATGCTTATTAGAGATATTCAGCCACAGGTGGACAACTGTGTAGCACAGGCGGCTGTTTGTCGCCAGTTTTCGGGGATTGGACACTCATTCTATGACCTTGTCAACAAGTACATGGAGAGTCATTTCCCCTATGCCTTGGAGCCACCCTATTTCATCTCAACTCCAGCCTGTAAGGATGATTTGAAGAGTGTAACCGCTCTTCTGTCACGGTTACACCATCTGCTGATGATCATTGACAGAAGGAAGGAGCTTCTATCCAGGAAGCTTCTTCAATGGCTATGGTGGAAATATGCTTTCATCTATGCCCATGTAAAGTGTTTTATTAATTTAGGATTGTATATAAATAAGCTCCTTTGAGCATGTATCTTTATTTTGTTGCTTTTATTTTTCGGCTTGTATTTTCAGCAGCGGGATGTTTTGAGCCTGTCTCCATAGCCCAACAGCAAGGCACTGAAATTGCAAAATGAGTCCTTAGAGAATCACAGGGATGACTCTATCCCCCATGAAGCCTAATGTTAGTAACATTTCTTGTCCGGGGCACAAGAGCATTCGGGTCAACGAGTCGCATGAGGAGCGCCCGAGCACAACGCAGAAAATCTCATTTCAGGCCCCCAAGCAAACGAGCGGGTGAGATTATATCGTCGGCGGTCTATATTCATCCATAAGAGAAGATCAACGGTTGGAAGAAAATCACGGTTAGTGTAATTTTGTTGAGATTAGCACAAATGCATCGCGCCCATATTATATGTAGGGAAGGATAGCAACTGTCCATCCAAAGGATACGTGGCATGTGATCTAGTCACATTGGCTTTTTGGCAGTCGCGAGTTTGAAGGGTGAAAGTTCCATATCACTCTGCATCGCGAAACCACGAACCCCGAAGCGCTGAAAGCGCCCAAAGTTAGGCCCACGGTATCATGGAGCAATCTCAGCTGTCCATCCATAGGAGACACCCGACGCGTGATTAGGGTCCTCGCCATTTCACCCATCATGATTTTAAGGAGCAAAGAGAAGCTCCATCATTTCCCAATGTGTGAGGTGCTGGGAGTATCTAGGACCCGGGCCCACAACATCGTCGGGAGAGTTCAGAACTGTCAGATGTAGAGGAACGCATGGCGCCAACTCAAGCCATCTCAGCGTTTCACTCATCGCGATTTTAAGAAGCAAAGATCAGCCCTTTCTTATTTGCGAATGTTGAAAGCACCTTTGAGGATAAATACAGGGTCACAGCCCATCATCACATGGGAAAATAGAAAGAGCTATGCAAAAGGGGCCATGGTTGTCGAGTCCATTCGCCAAAAGGTTCATTGAGTTCTTCGGGTGCCATTTGATCTGACCTCAAGCCTGGTTTTTGCTTGAAGTAAATGAAGGTAAGAAAGAGTGGTTGAAACCTCTCTTCATGCATTAAGTGCAAGATATGGAGAGCCTGGCCAATGGTCTTCTCGAGAGGGTCCTGTGTACCATTTTTTCCAAAGAGGCCATGCCCAGTCCTTGATTAGCCAGAGGAGGTCTGCACATGCTAACTTGGCTCTTAATGGCTCAGTTACTCCCCTTACAGGAGCCATGCGCAGTTAAGATGGCGTCTGATGAAGGATATCTGTCCGAATTCGGCTGAAAGGACACCAAGCCTTGGGTGACTAAGAACGCCGCTGTTAGGCGAATTTTATGAGTATATAGACTCAGTCTTTGTATTTTGTAAAGTATCGATGGTTGAGCAAGGCTCCCGATTGTAAAGTTTTGATGAAGCACTGATCACTCTGGTTAATGTACAAGGAATTTGAGACTTCTTACTTTATGGATGTCAGCTTCTTTTCCATCTCTTTGTTTATTGTGTTAGAACAACTCGGAATTGGAGGATCCAGTCGAGTTGTAGCTGTTATAGGATGATGTAGGTTGGATCACTGTAATAGTTACATTGTTTCTAATCGGTTCCTGTGATTTTCTCAGTGCTGAAAAGACTTGGAATTGAAGGATTCAGCCGAGTCACCCCTCAGCTCCTAGAATCTCTGGACCAAGAGGATCTTGGCTTCTGAGTTTTTCACCCTCAAGCCTCCGAAGGCCTGTCGCCCGAGGAAGTCTTGCTTTCCCTTCTCACAAGTCTTCCATCTATCACCCTTTAATCCATTTACTAACGGAAGTTGGATCAAGACCTCCCTTGATTTCTACATACCAAGCCCGGTTCCGTGAGTTAAAGCTATATTTTCTTGAGTCTTTACCCATCCGATCACCCCATTAAACAAATCGTGACATAAAAATGATGGGTGTTGGGCTCTGCTCCTGCAAGCAATCCAGGAGTGACTTATGACGCTAACAAAACCCTTGCAAATATTACACACAACAAGGAGAGCATAACCATTCTTTTTTTTTAAATGCCAACAATCCAGAATAATCACCAGAAGAACCCATAGACACAACACCAATACAAAGTTCAAATATCCAATACTACTTAAGAAACACATAGACCGCGAGAAATCTCGAGCCAAAAAATGATTCAAAGGGTAGAGTAACCATCATGGATTGAAGAGTAAGGAACCGATATCTTGAAAATCCTGCGTGAGGAAGAAGATAGAGTGTATTCCTCCTTCATGACCGAACAATGTGGAGCATCAACAACCACCAGAGCCAAAAACCAAAATTCAAGTATGACTAGGGTGACAGGCTCGAGGGGTGTTTGAGTGACGTGTATTAAATGCATATCGCTTCCCTCTCCAACCTCATTCAATTCAATATACGTGAAAGCCAATTCACCATAGAACTAGGCATTTAATCAACCATACATTCATTGCCATATCCCATTTGCATAGTGTTCCACCTTTGGTAATGTCAAACCTTTTTTTTTTAAATAACAATGTGCTATAATGTTACCCCATGTGCATCCACATATAACATAGAACAAGGTGCATAACTATAGAAACACAGTTTGTTGCACCTCTCTTTTGTTTTGTCACAATAGTACATAACATTAGAGTTTAGGTATAGTTATTTAATTTGAAAGATCTCCCATATCGTCCCTTATCAAGATCATTAAAACCAATTAATTCCATATTTAATTGAAATATCAAAACAAAACTTATAATAATTCTTTCATCCATAGGGCAGTCTTAACATAATCTAAGAGTGGTCATCAAAACCATCCAATGCCATGCATCAATCAACCAACCATCTTATGTCACCATAACATTCTAAACCATGATTTGAAACATCAAACTATAGAATACTGTGTTGGTATCATCACAATAGCAAACAAAATATAAGCGCAACATATCCATCATAGCGCCACTAGTCTACAAGGGGGTCTCACCTACTAGTTTATTATTAATATAAATAATTAATAGAGCTTGGCAATCATTTGTGAGCATAGTATTCATCGTTGCATTTTTAAGCGTAAACAAACTAGTGACTCCATAGGGAAATCTGTTTCCAATAGATTAAGAACTCATAATGTCTAGTTTTGTAGACCAAGTGAAACGTAGATCAAAGAAGGTTTTTTCTAGAATGATTATGCAACCGAGGGAAGTGAGGCGGTTTAAGGGAAATAATGATTTGGTATTTTGGGAATAACTCATGGAAAGTGTTACGTATGAGGGGATTATCCATGTATTCATAACATTCGATTAATCATAGTGAAATCATTATTTTCTTTAAGGAAAACATTTTCTGGTGTGCTCTTTTTGATTCTCGATGCAGAGGGAATAAAAGGAAAGAAAAAGAATAGGGATGAAAAACCAATTATCTTATCTAACAACAATATTGGAAGTAGATAGAAATTTCAATGATGTCTTCAAGGAGGGACATCATGACAACTATGTAACCTAATTGTTATTTATTAACAATACTTGCAGAAATATCATAGTTGTGGCAAAACTGATCCATAATTTTATTTCTAAAAAGAAAAGAAATCAATAAAAGAAATAAAACAATATAAATGAAACAACAAAAAAGTAAAACAACAAAGAAAAATCAATTCAGTGAAACAAAAACTATATTACAGAAGTAATTCCATACAACATTTAAAAATTCAAACTGGTTCCACATAGTCTTTCAAGTGGGAACCGTTGGTGCTATAAGAAAATAATCGCTCTTCCAAGTCCTTTAGAATATAAGAATTTGCACCCAGGACAAAAGCGATTTTAAAAGGACCCAACCATAACTTTTGAAACTTTGAATGTCTTCCTCTATCAGCGTGAGTTGAATCCCACAACAAGACTTTCTCATTGACCTTAAATCTGACAATTTTTGTGCATTTATTGAAATATTTCTTTAGAGTTTGTTGTCTTCTCTTTATGTTCTCCAAGGAAAATGTTCTTTGTTCCTCCAAATCCAACAATGCATTTATCCTTTGCGAGATATTAGAAGAATTCAATTCTTCACTCTGTAGCATCAACCGTAGAGAAGAAAGTTCCATCTCGGTAGGAAAAATTGCTTCTTGACCATAAACAAGCTGAAAGGGAGTGAAAGCTGTGCTCACCTTGGTAGTAGTGCAATCTTCCCAAAGAGCATAAGTGAGGAGGGTCTGTCATTGATGAGGTGTATCTTCAATGAGCCTCTTGATAATTCTAACCATATTTTTTTTGGTAGACTCGGCTTGCCCATTTCCTTGAGGGTAATAAGATGATGATGTAAAATGTTTAACTCCCACTT
This sequence comes from Picea engelmannii, assembly GCA_009831015.1. Lineage (NCBI taxonomy): Eukaryota > Viridiplantae > Streptophyta > Pinopsida > Pinales > Pinaceae > Picea > Picea engelmannii. The sequence goes on from ML788623.1 coordinate 380,612, forward strand.
TAGCTAGAAACTGTGTTAAGGTCCTAACCCGCACATAGGTAGATCAATGTATTCGGATGTAATAAAGGTCAATATTAATAAGACCTTTTAATAAAATAGAATAAGGCGGATGTAAGAAGACCTAATAGAAGCTTCCGCTTCTAGAAGGATCTTC
>ML788623.1:416805-428411 GCA_009831015.1 Picea engelmannii
CCCCCCCCCCCCTCAAGGTACAATGTATGTAAAAGGAAGAACTACAGTTGCTAGGAACTGTGTCCTTCACTCCAAGACGACTTCGTAGAGAATCAAACTTCTGCTCAGTGAAGGTCTTGGTGAATATGTATGTTGTCTATTCTGCTGAAGAAAAGTATTGTAGGTCATTGATCCCCTCATGTACTAAGTCCTAGATGTAGTGAATGTGGATCTTGATGTGCTTCGTTCACTGACTCTAAACTAGATCTCTATATAACTTCAAAGTGCTCTGGTTTTCACACTAGATGACGATCGACCGGTGAAATTGAATGCCCAACTCAGTGAGAAAATGTTGTAGCCACATAAACTGAATGGTTATGTTAACTACCCCAATGTACTCTGCCTCGGTTGAAGATAGAGCAGTGACAACTTGCTTCTTGCTCAACCAACAGATAGGCCCAGAACCAAGACTGAGTGAGTAACCAGATGTGGACTTGCGATCAGTGCTCTCGCCAACCCAGTCAAAATCAGTAAACCCAATGATATCTAATGTAGAGTTTTCTACATAATGAATCCAAAAGGTGATGGTGCCCTTTATGTATTGAAGGATACACTTTGCAACCTTCCAATGTAGCTCATGCGACTCCTGCATGAACCTAGAAACTGTGCCAACTGCATAGGAGAGGTCTTCTCTGGAGTGTGTGAGATACAACAATATCCCCACTAGCTATATGTACAGTGTGTTGTTAACTAGTGGAGTCCCCTCACCATCCTCAAGTTTGAATCCTGATAGGAAAGGAGTGGGAGTAGACTTGTAGTCTGTGATGTGAAATCTCTCAAGGAGATATGGTGCATACTTGGCTTGAGACAATTTGATTCCTGATGCATCCTGACTGATATTGAGTCCAAGGAAGAAGTGTAGTGGACCCATGTCCATCATAAAAAAACTATCATATAGAATCCTCTTGACGACAACAATCAGTGAATTCGAGCAACCGGTGATCAACAAATCATCAACATATAGAACTAAGAGTAGAAGTGAATCATCTATCCTAAGCATGTAAACATTCAGGTCCGATTTACAATGTACAAAGTTTTGTGACAACAGGTAGGAGTCCATATTAGCATACCATGCCCTCAGAGCCTTCTTGAGGCCATAAAGGGACTTCTTCAATCGACAAACCAAAGATGAGTCCTGCATAAATCCCTGGGTTTTCTCCATATAGATATCCTTAGAGACATCACCGTGAAGAAATACATTCTTCATGTCCATCTGATGGACTTCCCATCCCTTGGTTTCCGCAATGCAAAGTGTCAATCATACGGAATCCATATTCTCTACTGGAGCAAAGGTATCATTATACTTAATCCCATGCAACTGCTGAAATCCTTTGGAAACAAGCATGTCTTTGTATCTCCTAATCTATCCATTCGTTGTGCTATTGGTCCTGTAGACCCATATGCATCTGAAAAATTTTCTCCCATAAGGAAGGCAAACCAAATCCCAAGTCTGGTTCTCGAGGAGGGAGTTGTACTCCTCCTGCATGGAGGATTCCCAAAAGGGATTTCCAACAGTATTTCCATAAGACTTTGGATGTAAATACTAAACCAAGAAAATATGCCTAGAGGGAAATAGTTCAGTGGCAGTGAGTGCAATAGGAGGCTCCTCGAAATCCAGGCCCATCCATGTGAACCGAAAATGTGAAAGTGGGTGACTTCCGGTTTGAGGTTGCTCCAATCCTCGTAGGGGGTCTTATCCTTGACAGATCTATGGGGAGATATGTTTTGTATGTATGTTTCAAAATTAAGTGCTTCAACCCATAGTCTTTGTGGTAGTGAATTTGCATGCAACATGCAAGATGTCATCTCCTTTAGAGATCTGTTTTTTCACTCAACAACTCTGTTTTGCTACGGAGTATAGGGAAATGTGTGTTGCCACTGAATCCCCGCCTCATGGAAAATATTACAGATCTCATGATTGACATACTCTCCCCTGTTATCAGTTTAAAGGACTTTGATTTTCTTTTCGAATTATGTCTCAACCAGGGCTTTGAAATATTTGAGGTGTTGAAAGACCTCAGATTTTTTCATGAGAAAGTAAATCCAAGTAAAACGTGAGAAATCATCAACAAAAATGAAAACAAACCTCACTTTTTTTATCACTGGATGTGGAAAAGGACCCATGAGGTCAGTATGGATCATATCTAAAGGCGCATAAGCTCTCTGAGACTTTCCTTTGTCGAATTTCTCTTGTGGGTGTTTTCCGAGAACACATCCCACACATATTCCCTTGGAGAAATGGATGTATGGTAGACCATCAACCAATATTTTATTTTTAATCTATTGGATGCATCTAAAATTCAAATATCCAAACCTTTCGTGCCATATCCTACTACTTTCATCAGCATGAGTAAGCAGTAAACCAAAATCTGGTTCAATAAATTTAGAAAATGTATACAATCTAGACTGATGATTTACCTCAATGGTAGCAACCCTAGAGTTGGTTTTCATGTCATAGATGTCCATGACATTTGGTGTGAATATGAATTTATTTTCGGTGCCTAAATTCATCATCTGATACACATAGAAAATATTGATAGAAAGTTTGGGAACATGCAACACATTCTCGAAGCTTCCGTTGGTGAGTTTAATACTTCCTTTACCAGTGAATTCGACTAAAGAGTTTTCCCCCATCTGAATAGGAGGACCTTTGCATGCAACCAATGAAGAATAGAATACTTTTTAGGCAGTCATGTGATGTGATCCTCCTGAATCTACGATCCAAGCATTGGGAGAGGAGTTGATGGAAATCAAGGCATGGCTAGAATTGCCTTTATTGGGATTTTGATCTTCTGGCTTCTTCTTCTTGGAACTCTCAGGGATTCGATATCCAAGGTTGTTTTGATGTATTATTTGAGACATTAGATCTATTTGTTTTTTCATGCATGTGGATTTTGGATGGATTCCTTTGTGACAATATGTGCATTTTTCCCCTTTTCTTCCCTTTCCACCTTTGGATCCGGAGGCATCGGTGAAGGGTTTTGAGTACCCTTGTTTATTCATATGTGCATAAGATTTCCTTTTGAATTTATCTTTAGATTTAGGATATTGATGGAATCCATCTTGCACAGTAAGTGCATGCACCTTTGGGCCTTTGATTTTTCCCATGTTGATGAGCTTGTTTTTCTCTTGTGTCAGGAATTCGATAAAGTCCTCAAGAGAAGGAATATTCCAGGTGGATCCCGAGGTGAATATGAAAGAATGGAATGTTGATATGAATAAAGATAATTCAGGACCAATTTTGAAGAGAATGGTAAGAACCATTTGTTTCTCCTCCTTAGATTTATCAACCTCTCAAGCTTTGAGTTGCAACAATAAATCCTTGAATTTTGTAAAGAAATCTTGGATATTGTCGAAGATTTTTGGATCCAATGTGAGAAATTCCACCTCCATAATGTGTCCCCTCATCTCATATTTTTTTCCAAATATCCCTTCCAAGGTGGTCCAAGCTTCATTGGGATTCTTACAAGAAGATATGTGAAAAAGGAGATAGGGAGAAATAAGACTGCAAATTGTTCTGAATGCTTCATCCATTCGATTTAAGTACTTGGATTTTTCTATTCATGATGTTAGTTTTGTGTCTGTATTCAAGGTTAACCTGTAGAATCCTCTGGTTCAGAGATGTGTGACTATTTTATCCTTCCATGCAAAGTAGTTGTAAGGTGTAATAATGAATTCTTTTTGTTAATCCATATTTCCGCTGTCTTCAATCTTTTGTATCTGAATTTTTTTTTGGTGTAGCTTTTTCTTAGCAGTTCGTTAGCTATGATACTGGGTAAATGTGTTGAACCTTCACAAAATAGATCTATCTAGAAAATACTACACACATTTGTAGAGAGAAATTAAGAAAGAAGAAGGAGAGAAAGAATAGAAGAATTCTCATTAACCGTAATGAATAATGAATAATTTACACATGATATACTCTGTATAACTCAATGAATTCGCACCGGAGGAGAACCAATGTGCCATAGTGGTGGTATAGAGTTATTTGGACACACACCAGTAGTTACAGGAATGGAATTCCACCTAGTCTAGTCTCCCAGGTAGTTACGAGAGTGAACTTCCACCTAGTTGAGTTAACTAGTCAACCAGTCTTTAGTTAACTGACTGAACAAAGTGTAGTGAGGAGTAGATCAAGGAATCAAGGGTAATGTGTCAGTATGTTTATGATCCCAAGGCAAGTGTGCATTATCATGGTGATGATCCCAATGTTGCATGGTGATAAAACCAATGCAACATCTAGACTCAACTCAACTAGTCAAACTAAAATGTCAACTGAAGAGAATATTCTCCGAGTGGAATATTCTCTCCTAAAAAATAGGAGACTGGATAAATGAATAATAATGACTAATAAAAAAGAAAAAAACTTAGGGAAAAAAAATCCTAGGTGTGTGTGATGTAACTCCAATAGGAAACAACTTTGCCTTTATCTTGCACAATGAGAATATCAGTTTTAAGTCTTCTACTTGCATGTGAATATTGGATAGGTGAATCAACAGGGGAAATATGAACATTAGGATTGACAAGAGGTGGAGGAGGTAATGAAAAATTGGGCCATACACGATGGTGAGATACAGCTGGGTTGACAATCTCTTTCCATCCATCATTTGCAGGGACTTCTGGTTGCAAGGAGACATGAGGAGGAAACGAAATGCCAGGGATGTTCTGAGGCTGGAAGGGGGGGTCTCTATAGTCTAGGTTGTACTATCCCTTTCCTGATCCAGTTAAATAACTCAACTTGGAACACTTGGTTCAATTCCTGGGGATCAACATCAAAATGAATGGAAAATCTAGGCCTTTTAGGCCCTCTGTTCCAGTTTCCCCTTCCTATGTTATTTCTTCCATGGCTGCCCCTACTGAAGAAAATCATCCTATAGAATTATTACATTGGTAACTAAGCCCTTAATAAACCATACATGACATTTTTCTTGCATGAATACAAAATTGGCTCATAAATTGACATGAGATTCATGCAAATCCATCCATAACAAACCATTTAATAATCTCCAAGTGAGCAGGGAGTGTTAGGGTTCATGGGACATATGGAAGGAGTGTAATGAGCAAAAGGAGGTATAGTGAGATGGGATAAACACATGAATACTTATCAACAATTAATTAAATAATTTAACTATGTAAAATATATCAAAATAATAGTTACCAACCATTGTTGTGTTATCTCTTTTGTCATTGTTACACAAACCATTTTAATTTATTTTATAGAACAGGGATGACAAAATGAAACTGGGATTATGAGGGGAATATAATGAGAGAAAAGTGGTAAAATGACAGGGAAAAATATGGATATTGTTCATATAAAAATAAATCAAATCAAACACATATATGTTCATACCTCCACAATTCAATCAATATTCACTTTTCAAAAACATCATATAAACTGTTACTTCCTTTACAGATTGCTTGTTGGATTCCAAACAATAATTCATATGCATAGGACTAATCAATTACAATAGCCTCTGCATCCATATAAAATTTATATATTAGTCATAATAAAAGAATTGCAATCGATATGATAACCATAATAACCCTTTGAGCCTCAACCATTCATACTCCAATGCCAAGTCTTTTTTTTTAAAAACCAATAGAAATATGCACAGTGATTCCAACCATTTATATTCAATTCTTTAAAATCAATAAGAATATGCACAATATTTACCACCCTTTGTCCATTATTCAAACAATGTTCAACATAACCAAAATGGGCGTTAAACTCATAATTGTTCCCTAATCCATTCACACACACGTCTCCTTTAAATATAATCAACATAATAATTGATTGGAATAGAATTCAACAAATAACATGCAACTCTTGAGCCCAAGCTTCACATAAATCAACATGTACATACTTCTTCTAAAATTTCCCAACGAGGAACAGAACCAAATCGTGCCCAATCAACCAAGAACACACAATGCTTATTTACCCTTGACTGGAGTAAAATGATATCAAGATCATATTTAGGGTTTAAACACAACAAATGGAGAGTAAGAACAAATGGATCAATCAAATGAATAAGTCTTCGAATAATGCAGACAACTCGTTCCCTTCAAAATTTACCACAGACATATAGCAAGTAACAATACCCTTGACAATGAGGGTTGCCCAAACGATAGTCAACCACCTCTAACAGGGAACAGAAATAAGTGAATCTCTTAACAACACTGTAAAATGAATGTCCAAGAAGAAACTCGTGTCCAACCAAAAGCATGTATAATGCTTCCATTAACTTCTTTGGAGTGTTAATTTCAGAATGTGCACTGCTTTCCAAGCAACAATGTAAATGGGGAAAATGCAATGATAGCTAACAGCTCGGGGCTTTGCCAAGTCAAGGAAATAAAAACTTTAAACTTTCAACAGTTCACATTGCAACCCAAAGAATTGGAAAATATCAACCACAAAGATGAAAATGGAGTGGAAAATATTAAACACAGAGATTTGTTGTAATACTCATGCACAAGGCTTGGAGCTTGGCAAATAATCAATGTCCACAGAGAAACCAGGCCCAAAACCCAAGCCGAATGAGCGTGATTCATTGCCATTTTATCAATAAACCCATGCAAATATTGCACACAGAAAAGGAGAGATTAACCATTCCTTTTTTTAAAATGCCAACAGTCCATAAAAATCACCAGAAGAACCCAGAGACACAACACCAATACATAGTTCAAATATCCAATACAACTTAAGAAACACACAGACTGAGAGCAATCCTGAGCCAAAAATTGATTCAAAGGGTAGAGTAACCATCAAGGTGGAAGATTAAGGAACCCATACCTGGAAAATCCTGTGCGAGGAAGAATCTAGAGTGTATGCCTCCTTCACGACCGAACAATATGGAGCATCAACAACCACCAGAGCTAAAAACCAAAATTCAAGTATGACTGGGGTGATAGGATCGAGGGGTGTTTGAGTGACGTGTAGTAAATGAACATCACTTCCCTCCTCAACCTCATTCAATTCAACGTATGATCCAACCAATTCACCATAGCACTAATCATTTAATTAACCATATATTTATTTCCATATCCCATTTTCATAGTGCGCCACCTTTGGTAATGGCAAACACTTTTTTTTTTTAAATAAAAAGGTGCTATAATGTTACCCCATGTGCATCCACATATAAGGTGCTATAATGTTTCACCTCTTTTTTTTTTCACAATAGTACATAACATTAGAGTTTAGGTATAGTCATTTAATTCGAAAGAGATCCCATATCATCCCTTATCAAGATCATTAAAACCAATTAATGCCATATTTAATTGCAATATCAAAACAAAACTTATAATAATCCTTTCATCCATAGGGCAGTCTTAACATAATCTGAGAGTGGTTATCAAAACCATCCAGTGCCATGTATCAATCAACCAACCATCTTATGTCACCATAACATTCTAAACCATGATTTGAAACATCAAACTGTAGAAGACTGTGTTGGTACCATCACAATAAAAAACAAAATATAAGCGCAACATATCCATCATAGTTCCACAAGTCTACAAGGGGGTCCCACCTACTAGTTTATTATTAATATAAATAATTAAAATAGCTTGGAAATAATTTGTGAGCATAGTATTCATTGTTGTATTTTTAGGCGTCAATAGGAGGCAATCTAGAAGTATATGACTAGACATCCTTCTCAATAGTTTTAAATTAACTATCGATTAATGAGAAAGGATTCACATTACTACTATAGAGAAATGATGGATTCACATTAGTACTACCATTTTTGGGTAATCAATTTGAAGGGTATCACTTTGGTGAGAGAATTAGTGGGTCCGATTCAATCCCTACTAAGAGCCAACAGTGCAGTGGAAAGTAAACGTATTAAACTGCACCATTTCAACCAGTCGATGGTGCTTGTTTCTGGAAATGGCTAGAACGGTCTAAAAGTGAAACTCTTGATAGAGTCTAGGCCTCACACCTGTCGATTACATAGGAATTGCACATATCCATGGAGGAATATTTAATCATTGCACACATCCAGTGAGGAAGTTTTGGGAGTCAACATGGAAAACTTAATAGACAAACATGAATAAAGGTACTATAACCACGTAAAAAGTCATGAAAACAAAATACATTAATTACAAGTTCAATTAATATATCTATGGACAAATATCAATCTCATTTTGTCTAGGAATCCTCATATTTTGCAACGTATTAGCACTCCCTTCGAACGAGAGTTAGAGAAGATGGTATAAAATATGATTCAAATACATACCAACCTTAGATGGTGTAAAATATGGTTCAAATACTTGGAATTCTTCTATTTTACAAGTGTTATCACCATAGAGATATGGATGAAATTATAGAAGGCATTAACACAAACAAAATTTGAAATACCTAAGGAGTAATTTCCATTCTCTATGTTTCTTCTCTCTATTCATTTATCAGTTTCACATTTTGGGACACTAGTCTGCAAATTACAATGCTCTTTTTTAGAGGTAATTTTTCTTGATTCCAGTTTTTAGCTTCTCTAGCTCTTGAAGGGGGTGATTTATGCGAGACATGTTTGCACAATAGATTAAAATTTATCTTTTGTTCATAGAAATTCAACCCAAAATGGGCCTACTATTATGCAACAAAAGACATTGCCTTAGGTATTCAAAACTTGCTCTTCAACTACAAGGAGTTTTCATAACTTGGTATAAATTATTTCTGTCGAATCTTATGTAATTTTTTTATCTTAATCTAGATATTGGGAGAAATGTAAGAATAAAAAATTCTCTCTTTTCATTCACTCCCCACTTCATTCTAAGGACAAATGCAGTCTTTACTCTTAATAAAACCATAACTTTTTACTCGATATAATTTAACCATTTCTATTTAGGGAAAACAAAAATCTCGATTCATTCCAAAATGTATTAATAAACTAAAATGAGAAGATGGGATGGATTGGATCCTCGTTTATTCAATTTTTAGTTTCCCCACAATTGAAAACCACTTTGGACGAAATTAAGTATACACAATTTATTATTTGGGGCGCAAACTTGAAAGATCATGATACAAATTTTCTTGCATTGAATATGTGAATTCATAAAGCATCAGATAACAAAAGTTGTACGAAGCACATAATTAGTAGCTAATGGTTCCATGGACTATGCGACAATGCCACTGCAACAACAAAATAGGTAGCATATTTAACCACAAACATTTAATCTAGACATTGGGAGAAATGAAAGAATAAAAAAAGTTATCTTTTCATTCACTCCCCACTTCATTCTAGGGACAAATGCAGTATTTACTCTTAATAAAACCACAACGTTTTAATTGATATAATTTAAACATTTCAATTTAAGGAAAACAAAAATATTGATTCGTTCCAAAATGTTATAATAAACTAAAATAAGAAGATGGGATGGAATGGATCCTCCTTTATTCAGTTTTCGATTTCCCCACAATTGAAAACCACTTTGGACGACAGTAAGTATACAAAATTTATGCTTTGGGGCACAAACTTGAAAGATGATGATATAAATTTGATTGCATTGAATATGCGCGTTTGTAAAGCATCGGATAACAAAATTTGTACGAAGCAGAGAATTAGTAGTGAATGGTTCCATGGTATATGCGACAACGTCACTACAACAACAAAATAGGCAACATATTTAACCATAATCATGTCAGAAATAATGACTGGTTCCATGGGCCGCTCGATGAAGATGCATGCAATGTCAACCAATAGGTGAAGTTCTTCAAGAGACAGTGCCACTGCAACTACATATTCAACTACAAACATGTCTGTAATAGTGAATGGTTTTGTGGGCTATGTGACAACGCTGCTACGACAAAAACATAGGATTTGAAACCTGTTACGTCTTTCCTTTATTGTTCTTATTATTCTTGGTAGGAAAATAATGAAGCAATAAAATAAAGTGCCAATGAAATGGAAAGAGATATTGTAGTGACTTACTTACTAGAGGGCTAAGATAACCCAAGTCTACAAATAGATTGTGGTTCAGTTTCAAAGACTTTGCCTTATAGCCTTTCATTTTCGACAGGCATTCTTTAACAAGGTTCGAAGTTCATTGCAATAAATCCTGGAAATCATCAATGGATCATGTTTTCATCATGTTAAATATAGACCAAAAATCATCAAGGCCTCATCTCTGCATCATTATCTGCATCACGTTAAATCTAGACCAAACCAAATGGTTGATTGAAGCCAAATATATTCCATCTACACTCAAGTTGTCTTCCATGGAATTCACATACATTAATAGCAGTTATGTATCAATGGTCATACATTAATGCAGGTATGTATCAGTGGTGAATCATAGGTATGTATCAATGGTTTGAGACTCTTGCAAGCGATGAAGATAAAGGGAACACTCTTTGGCTTTTGAGGTGGGGTAGTGAGGAACAAATGTGGACCCTCACCCTTTGGATTTCAAGGCTATGAGGAGAAAACACACATCGACATTGATTAGTGTAGTGACTATTCGACTATTATTCTTCCAAGAATCTGCATGCTTACCATACCAATACATGTCAGTGCATGTCAATTTTTCATTTTTTTTAATTTTCAAATGACTTTATAAATCTGACAAATACGAAAAATATATTCAAACATACCATATGTTGTAGGAAAATTCCCCTACGGACAGGTGAATATCCTCTTGGATCTTAGACCCCTATGACCAAGACAGAAAAATGATAACATTGAACACTGACATTCCTTTAAATGTAGCTAAACTAGTCAAGGGAAAAGAGGAAGAAAGCATGAGTACCTTTTTCTGGAGTTTGTCCTTGCTCAGTCTAGGTTGAACTTGATCTTCAAGCCCTTTAATGAGTTATGCAATTCAATAGACAACAAAGACAAAGCATACTTCCTATTCTACCAATATTAGTTTAAAATAGATTCATCAAAAAAGAGACAAGTCCATGCAAATGTACACAAACTTGAAGGAAATAGGTCAAGAATATATATTTATGAGAACATAACAAGATTCTTACAAACTGTAGATGCAGATGCAACAACCTCACCAAGTCCTCCTTGTCCAACCCATTTCTCAAAACATCCACAATCATAATAATAATACTTTTCACTGATATTCTCCCCCTTTCACCATGAGAATGCCTCCTTATATAGGCTTTGAGAGGCTCAACCACCTATTGACGGGCGAAATTGACTATCCGTCAACTGGAAGAATGAGTCTGGTCTGGGGTTGTCTAAATAACCCAAGCCGTTTGGTGTAACTCGTTCTGACGGGTTTAATGGCTCCGTTAGCCAATCTAAGAATCCTAAAAGAAACGAATAAAAGAGAGAAATAACTAACTAATTACTAAACACACTATATATATATGTACATATGTTCAAATGTAACTATAGTAGTTGTATTTAAGCAGAACATATACAAGTCTCGTTTATTTACATGATTTACAATATGCAAGTCTTAATTGAAACTTAAGAAAATCAATGGAAAAATGATTGCTTCTAGGAAGCAGATAAAGAAAGCACATAAAAATATTTATTGTTTTTCTTTTATAAATTTAAAGAATCTTGCAAAAAAGTTAATGAAACATGAACATGTGGATAGTCAAAGCTGAACCA
>ML788623.1:428461-439308 GCA_009831015.1 Picea engelmannii
GAAAAATTAATACATAAATGATAATAATTAACCATGTATTGATAAAAAAAGACTAAAGCTATTTAAATCAATGCATAATCAATTATTCAAAGAATATGAATATATTATAATGAAAATAAAACCATTTTACTTACAGGACAAAATCCATTAAGCAACTTGGAATTCCATATTCTTCTTTGAAAATATTCGTCCATTCTCCTAAAGATTCCAGCCATCCATTACTCCATTTGAAAAGAAATAAAAATTTTACAAAAGTAATAATATACAAAAGAGAAAGGATTAAAATCCTCCTCTCCAATTCTTGGATCCACTTGGCTCTGATCTTTCTCATATATTTATAAAATGAATGAATAGTCTGGGCGTCACTATTAATTTCCGTCACCTGAAATTTGCCTCTAAAAGAGACCCAAATATCTCTCAAATCGTGCATTTGTTTGGGAAAATCTCTACGCGGAAGGTAAATGGGTCCATTTTGGTTCTAGGTGTTCAATCGTTTCTTCAAATTCCTCACGGTTTGGCTGTAATCAGTTCTGCAAAATCATCTATCTGATCTTGACGTCTTTCCAAATTTTATCTGTTGTTGCTCATAAAATTATTTGTAGCAATCCAAAATTATTTTTGGATCAATCATCTTGAACGTATTTGGATAATAAAATCAATCCATGAACAGATCCGTATCAAATATTTGATAATAGAAACCTGTGAAACAAAAAGAAACCTAAATTAATAACCTAAAAATTGTGAATAAAACAAAATCTAGAAAAATAAAAAATGAATTTAAACTAACTATAACTTATAAACAAACAATGTTTATAATTTTCTTTCAAATATGATCTTAAAATTCTAGAAGCTTCAAGTTAATGGAGAAGAGAAAAATATTAATTTTTATTTTTTACAAATGATAGATAATTCTTTTATTATTATTATTTTGAAATGAGATGCAAAATGAAAAAAGAATTTAATTAACTAATATCACCAAATGATTTCATGAAAATGAGAAACCAACCAATATATTATTTGATGAAGTATTGAACACATTATTCAAAATAGTCAAACTTGCTAATGAGCAAAAGAATGAACACGTAATCATAATTTAAACAAAAGTAAACATTTGATAAAAATTAACGTTTTTGTTTAAATTGAGATTCTTATGCTTGTTTCTAACTTTTGACATATACTCTTGTAATGAATGTTTCATACTATAGTAAATGTCTTAATTTTGTCTCAAAGCAAGCCAAGGCATGGAACTATTTGAAAAGGTTGATTATGTAGCTCATTATAATTATCAAGATTCTAATAGGGGCCCTTTAAATTTTGTAAAAATATAGGGGGAGTTGTTGGGGCCCAACACCACCTTAGATATTCTTGGGATAAGTTGAGGATATGACTCCATCAGTTGTGGGATTTCCCTTAGATCCAGCCTTTAACTTGGATTTGAGCCAAACTGACTTGGATGCTTCTTAGTTGTCCTTAGAGATAAGGGGGATTCTTCCCGAAGATTCTCTCAACATATAGACGCTCCGTCAAACTTGGACACATAGCATTGCAGCTCTCCCTACTAAGAGGACAAGGAGTGCTAGCATTCTCTGCAAGTGGGAAGGGGAGCACTGATCTCCAAAAATAATTTTAGGATGATTATTACATAAGGTAAAATCTTGTAAAATTTTCCAAATGATATATTTTCCTCTTCTAAAAAGTCTTAGAGGATGTCCCGAGTGTTCTTAAGATGTCTTCTGCAATGTGACACATGCGAGACGAAAACATGACTTTTGCGAAACTTGCGACAAAAGTGCAACACTTGCGGCAATGACAATGAGACATTATTGAAGTGAAAAAATTTGACGTGTAACAGATTGCCCCCCAAAGTGCGAGGTCAGAAGACGGAAACTGATGACTGAAGTGATTTGTATACTTTCGAAGCAAGGGTACGAAGTCGGAGAACCTGGTAGAAGATGCTAACAACCATCAAACCAATGTTATGATATGTTTCAAACCCAAGGCAGACATATCTATGCTTGAGTTATAAAGGACTTTAAGGTATGGCCACCACCAAATACACCGTGGATCCATAATTATATTGACTTAAGAGTATAGCCACCAAAGATACAATGTGGATATATAGTACTTCCATGACATTTACTGATCGTATCCATGAGAAATACACAATGGATCTACGAGATGACAAAACATAGCCATGGACCAGTACAAAGTGGATCTATGTGACAGTATATGTATCAATATTCTCAAATGATCTCCTTTTGCAGCCAGCGTAAAGTAGATATTAGAGTGAACACTCAAACCAGGGCCTTCTTCCCAATCTCGATGTGGTACAAATCTATCCATGTGAATAGATGTTTTGATGTCTAACATTGTAGAAACCACTTGATTACTGGTCATTGAGGTAAACCATTAACAAGTGCGAGGAAAATCACTAGTGATGTCAATGACTCCAAAGGTACCCTAGTACAATCCAACGAATGTGAATAGATGATTTGAATTCAAACATTTGTGGAATCATCCGATTAGATTTCAATGATGTAAACATGTTGTCGGATGCGAGGATGCCAACCATTGAGGCATGCAGGTCCCAAGGTACTAACTAGTTTCTAAGTCAAATTTCCCAGATAATGTGTTAAAGTCGACAGGAAAAGTCTCGTCGAAGGCGGGTCATGAAGTATCCCTCATCAATGACACGAAACTGACATAGATATGTAATATTTTGAATCAAATGAGTATGGACTGACACGGGTATTGAAACTAGAAATTTTTTATGGTTGACTCTCGAGGCGAATACTTCCCTTGAACACTGAGGAACAAACAACATAAATGTAACATGGACCAAAACATAATGCAGTGGATACTGTGACTTTTGTCGGGTGACCCAAAGGAGTAAATAAACACAGAGGATTGGTTCAGTGCATAGGTTCATCAAATTAAAATGTATGTAAACACAATGTGCCTTGTTCAAGGGCGACTGCAAGAGTGACTTTTAATGATTCTAAAAAATGTCTTGGCTTGCTTCCTTCAAATTTTCCTCCCATCCAGATAGACGAGTACCTATTTTTTATTTTTACGAGCTCGAGGAGGATAACACATGCTCAATATAACTCACCTTCGGTAAGTTCCTCTTCCTTTGTTTAACAAACTGGAAAAAGTAAGGGTTCGATCCCATATGGGCCCTTCAATGTGTAATTTTTAATGAGACTAGAGAAGGAAAACTCGATGTTTTTTCATGTTTAGAGAGTCAAAAAATAACTTAAATATGACTCTGGGGTTGTCCTTTTTCATAATATTAGTCTCCGAAGTCCAAAAAAGAGATAAAATTCTACTCGAGAGACACTATTTCAAAACCTTTTAAATGAGTGTGAAAGGAAACAATATCACTCGACAATCTTTTCATGTTTAGAGAGTTTGAAAAGAGATTAAAGGAGACTCTGGGGGGGTTCCTTTTTCATATTACCTTATGAGTCTGAAAAAAAAGAGATAAAAATCTACTCAGTTACATTCTCAAGTTTTTTCGAGCGTGAGAAAGAACAAAGACCATGCTCATCAGTGTTACAAGGTTAAACGAAAAAATATTGCTTCGAAACCTGCAAGTGAAGACAAATCTGCATCCAGGGTATTAGTAACATCTCCGAAAAAGATTTTAAAACCCAAAATAAATAATAGATTAGCAAAAATGAACCCTATAATAGTGAAATAGGGCTAAAAATGTTATTTACCATTTCATTTTTACCAAACTCTTCTAGCATTGGTATTTTCAACTTCAGAGGGAGATTTTCAAGCTGTTGGCACTGGAGCTATGGTTGACCGTTTTCACATCTATCTGGATCAAGTTGGTCATTAAACCATTCTAATCACTTTTCATAGTTTAGAATTTCTTTTTAGGTAGTTTTTAGTCTTTTCGTGGGCTCCCTAGGAATCCCTAGTCGCCGAACTAGATAGACGCTCCCTCAAAGGGGTGAGGGGAGCACCGATCACATTTTCGGTGCCCTGATATGTGTGCCAGGGGAGTGCTAGTGCCCCGTGGATGTGTTTAGGGGGCACCGATGCAGGATTGAAAAATAAGTTTCTATTTATGCTAAACGTACCCAAAATTTTCTTGTGAGAAGATGATTAATGGATTTTAAATGTATGTTCTTGCAGTTTACACCGATAAAAACCATGATCGAATGGAAAGAGCATGAGCATGAGATTGATGATATAGTTGCGTTGAAAAACCCCTAGAAAAGGGCATCTTTGAGGAATTTTAGCATCATCAAGTACTTTAAATTGCAAAAGATGAAAAATGAAGTCTTACTACTTGAGTATCTAATTGGACTGTGGGATGATGTCAAACAAGCGTTCCAAATTGGGCCACAAATGCTCAAAATTGAGCTTGATGATGTTACTTTTTGACCGATCTCTCGAGAAGAGGGGATCCTATCACTTTTTCCGGGCAGCAGGAAACTCCTCAGCCTATCGAGGCGTATGTGGCTGATCATTGTGTTCTTGGGTCACGATTGGTTGGAGGACGAATCATGATCAAAGAGGTCAGATATTTGACACTACTATCTATCTTGTTTTTCATAACCAACCTGGTAGGTAGCATAAGTGTGCATTTGGCCTCAATATCCCAAATGTCTTATGCTCTACAATGCATGGAGATGAGGTTATTCAACTCGAGTGCAGGTTTCCTTTGCAATGTGAAGGATAAAATTATGAAGTGCAGAACTAGGAAACAAAAATAGTTCGGGTATGGTTCCTTTTTCGTTTCATTCTTTCTGGAGAGAATACCTCAGATGCAGCCGCAGATTGCACTAATGGCACGACTAGTGGATGAACCATGAATGGAAAGGTGGAAAAGTTTGTCTCCAATATTGGGAACAGACTTAGAATTCAAGTTCACAACCGACTTCTTTGCTTGGTTGAGACGACAATTGATCGTCATCGAGGATTTCCCATACACTGGAGTGGATTTTCGAGGTAGCTTGGACTTAGTACTTCTAGAGGGTATTGACTGGGATGCGTTAGGTATGAAACCAAAAACCTTGTCATGTGTTTTTTATTTTTAAATTTATATTATTTTTATGTGTACAAAGAGGGATTTTAACAGATGCATTGTTTCATCATGCAGATAGAGGCACATCACGTCCAACGGATATACTGGAACTAGGGCATCACAGAGACATACAGATATTCATAAAGCACAAGGTGGTGGTGGGAGGTCTCTGGGAGGTCGAGAGGAACCTTTGAGTTCTTACGATGGGTGTCCCACCTCTCAGTAGGCGAGATGTACCTCTACATTTGTAGAGGCATACAGTGGGGGTTCCTGAGAGTTTAAACTAATTTCTTTGGCGAGTGGCTCGTGCAGTGGTGTGCTTCTCAAAGAACAACGTGGTGCAGGAGGACTAGGATCCTCTATATGTTTTTGTAGTCTTTTCATGATGATATCAAGGGCATGAGGGCCCAGATTGTTCCCTTCTATGTACTTTTTTTATGTAAACAAACTTTTTCTATCACGCGGTTTATATGTGATGGTTGGTTGATAGTGATGATTTAATGTAAATTTTTATTATCTCTCATATATTCTTGGGTGGAAGGAAGGGGAAAGGATGGATAGGTCAAACCTCTCTTAGTATTGGAGGATTGTATATTCCTCTTGGAATTTTATCCCTCCCTTTATATTTGGAATTTGCAGCTACCTTTGGAAGTCATTACTCCCCTTGAACAATTACTATTGATTATTTCTCATATATTGTGCATGGTGTATTGTGGTGTATTGGTGTAAATCTTATACTATTGTTCATTGGTCATTGGATATAATTGAATGGTTTAAGTATAAGTTGAAAAGGTTTTGAAATTGTACTTGATACCGATTCACCCCCCTCTCAGTGTCAACATGTTTTACAATGTAGGGTCCATGACACAAAGGTTCTAAATTTCTTGTCCCTAGCTTATCGTGAGCTTGGTCATAAACAAGGACTAGGTCTCCTTCTGTGAAAGTACAAGGGTGGAAGGTTTTTTCATATTGACTATTTATTTATTTTTGATACGTCTCATTAATGAGAGCAACATCACGACGTATTTCATCCAACCTAGTCAGATATAGGAAACATTCCTCTTCATCATAAGTGTGAGGCAGGAGTTAGACCTAACCAATATGCTATCAGGTCTAACATTCATTCATGTTATTCAACACTAAGCTATCATATCCTAGTGTTAGACCTGATATCCTACTTTTGTGATGTTTCCTATATCCTACCTCGAATATGATATGATAGCTTAGTGTTGAATAATGTGAATGAATGTTAGACCTGATAGCATATTGGTCAAGTATAACATTCATTCACATTATTCAACACTAAACTATCATATCAGATTCATCTAACATACATCAATGCACTAAGCATTTAACCACATAAACAAGAGAACAACCATAAAACACATAACAACCACAACACATGATATACATGGTTCACCCCCACCCTGGGGCTACGTCTACCAACTCTTCTTCTTTATTTATTTTTGTCAATATTCTACATGCATAGAGCCATGATATCTTACTCTGCAGAGGACATGATATCTGCGCACCTCGCTAGATCCTCCTTCCCTGTATTATAGCACAAATCCTTTCATAGTCTCTTACAATCACTTGCACTTAGCAATTGACACTTGGCACTTAGCACACTGGAAGCCTCTTCTTACATCACCTAGCTATCTATTTATACATTAAAAAATGGGCCTAAACATGGGTAAACCCCTGGGCCAACATCCCATACTCATTACATAAGATCAAAACCCCAAAAATCCCTAAAAAGGGGCCAAGATCCCGCAATCTCTGCTTGGACTTGCGCTCCATCTTAGATAGCCTGTCAAAGTCCCAAAGTAGGTCAAACATGACCAAGGACCCTAAAAACCTGTTCAAGGGCCAACAGGCCCTCAAACATCACCTGTGACTCGTCCCAAGTCACTCTGATCTAGGTAGTTGTGCTTCAAAATCCTCGAGCTTGGATGGAGTTGCTTCGACCTATTGTTTCACCAGGGCCTCCTTCTCGACGAACTCTTGGATGACTACTTCATTGACAGGTCCCTATAAACGTTGTTCGACTGTAGAGACTACTTGTTCCAACTCTGCGCATTGGCCCTCAATCTCCTCAAATAGTTGGAAAGCTTCGTCCTGGACTGGTTGGAACCTTTGAGTCACTTCCATGACTTTGCTCTGAATGGTGTGGATCTATTGTTGAGAAGTGCACTGTTCTTGGGATCACTTCATCCTTTCAACTACTGACAGGAGCTTCAACTGCTCTTATACTATTATTGTGTGCTGATTTTCCTCCTGGAGTTGTGACTCCAGTACCTTCAACTTAGTATCTTTAGTGAGTCGCTCATAAGTCTATGAGCTGCGAGCACTTAGGTCTTCCTTTCCATTTGTCTCTTCTATTTCATCATCACCCCCTTGTCCAGGTGATACTGAAACAATGCCTTCTGATGCACTGCTCAAGCTTTGGACCTCTTTGTTCTTCTTCCTTCTGTTGGGTCCAGGATGGTCCTTTGCTTCATGAGTGGTCTCAGAGTTTTCAATTAGTTCAGGTTCTGACATTTCTGTGGGGTCTGTGGGGATGAGGAGTTTTGTTGACCATTCCTTGGTGATCTCTTCAAGGTCCTCCTCGGTGAGTTTGTAGTATGATTGAATCTCTTCTTTTTTCTCATCCGTGTGTGTGGTGATATAAATGAAGTGTCGATCTACGTGAAACTTCATGAGGGATAGAAACTGATGCAGGGTGTTCAACGTCATGCAAGGGACAACTTCGATAGCCCTCTTCAGCTGGAGATAATAGGAATGAAAGGCCGCATTCAAATACCATTATTTTCCCATATCGCTCGAGTACCAAAATGTGGTGAACTTCACAGTGCGTAGCTCAAATGGCTCAATGTCCAGGAAGGTCACACCTTCTGACATTTCCCAAGTAGTAAATGTGATGAGTATTAGGAGCCAGCTAAAGTGGAACTCATAGCCCTTATCCTGAGCTTTGTGGAAGTCTAATTCCAGCTGGTTGGCCAAGTACTTCATCCAGTTCATCTGGGGTCCTTCTAAACATTTCCTGGCTAGGTCAACAACAAATCCTGTGATTTGAGTATGTCAGTTATTCCTCACTAGATTCCCTGTGATCAGCTGGAAGGCTAGGCGCACTACGTCATTCTGTATGGAAGCTACCTTGTAGCCTCACTTTCCCTTTTCTACATCGTCGTAAGTGTCCTTAATTCTCTGTTCCAAAGCGCGGTCGAAAGTCTTCCCTGGGTAGAAGTCTTGTGGGTCAAGTACTTGCATGCTCAGTTTGGTGTTCCTATGGATCAGCGTCAGATCGACTGTAATGTGTCTATCTAGCCATAGGTAGTCGCCATGGCCATAACATGAGAGAAGGATATTAACACATGCGTTAACCTCCTGGTGCCTTCCAAAGTGTGGGATCTTCATCATGTTCAAGAGGGTGGATTGTGCGAGGTTCATAGTCCATGGATGGGGAATTATTTTCAAGTTCTTCCCCTTCATCTTGGTCATATACATGTAAGGATCAAGCATGCTATCATTATTTTGGTCACCTAGGTTGAAGTCGCTGAACTTCAATGTCGCGATCTTATCTTGCTGCATTCAGACTGAACGTATCCCCTTCGAGAGGTACGCAGTACCCATGGTGTAATCAAAGTCCCTCAGGACACTGTCATGACTCACTGCGTCGGCCAGAGGTGGGATGTAGTCGGGAAAGATGGTCGGGATTAACTTTGCATTTGCTAGATCATCTCTATGCTTGGTTATATTTTCTGTTGGTGGTCAGGAAGGTCTGGATCAATGAGAAGTTGATGGAGAGGCTTGCACTCCTCACATCGATGAAGCTTGAATTCTTGTAGACATCACTCTCTCAACCATCATATTAATTAAAACTTCCTCAACTGAATTCTCCACAGCGCTGAGCTCGTCCGACATGCACACTCTCAATCAGAAAACTCGGATGGATGAATGAGTTCTCAAAGCAATAGAATCAGTGTCGATCTTTCTAAGCACAGTGTGGCAGAAATGAGTTCTCTTGTTAGCTCTGATACAATTTACAAAAGTGTTCTCGGTGCAACAATTGACAGACTAAGTAGACACAATGTAATGGATCTCTCCAACAGATAAGAAACTTTCCATTAATGCAGTTATTTCCATTGCGGCGTGGTCCCAATGGTCCCATGGTGATATTTTTGGTCATAATTGTTGTTCTAACCATTCTGGAACGTCGGTCCAATGCTTATAATGCTTCCAATGGTCATATCGCTTTGCCATGGAGAAGCGCCATGGGGCGTTGTTCTGATATCCTGGAGAAGTTCCAATTTTTCAAATCTTTCTTCCGCGAAGTTCCCTCCAGGCCCTTCTGTAAATTTTCGACCTTTTCTCTCTTCTTATTGAGTTTTTTAGCCTTCTTCCTGGTGATCTTCGTCTCAGTATTCCTTTTTCCATTCTGATTCTTGTCTTCTTTTGGCATAGCAGCTTCGCACTGTTGGGATTATTTCATAGGATTAGAGAAGAATATTGCTTCTTTATCTGGGGTAGGTGTTCTACTCATCTATGAGTCTTATTTTGTTCTTTCAAATTCATGATTCAAGTTTCTAGTTCTCAGCAGCTTCGATATGTTCTCTTGTTCTGCAATCAAGTGTGCTATCTTCCTAGTCATGAAATATTTTAATTCATGCTTTCTCTGTTCTAGGGCCTCCTCTTATTTTCTTCTGGTTTGATATTTCTTGATCCAGGTTTTTCCTAATAACATGGTAAATGGAGCGTTGTTCTCAATGAATCTAACAACCTCAAAATATTCCTCTGTCGAAGTTCCATGAGCACTCATATATACCTGGGTGAGTCTTCCACATAGGGTTATCAGCTTTCCCCTGAATAATCATATTCCTCCCAATGAAGTAGTCATATCAGGATTTCCTAAAGCTTCCCAAGTTCTTTCTGTCATGATATTTACCTATGTTTCCTCATCCAGAACACAGTCTATGTTGAAGTCTCCTATTCTTGATTTTATGCATTCTTTTTCTTTGAAGATATCTGATAAGTTGATATCTCTGTGATCTTTTAAGGTCTCTTTAATTTGCAGTAGTACAATATCTGATTATGTCTGGGGTTCTTCCATGGTCTTAGTTTAATGACCTTCCTCAAGGTTTTCTTGTCTCATATTCATTCTGTCAAGCTTAGTAAACATTCTAAGGCAATCTAAAACTTCATGGCCCATAGCTTTACAACAAAGACAACTAGGTCTTCTTCCAAGGCTTTCTTTAGCAACATGTCTCGGTCTTCTACAACTATAACAAAGGGTTAATCCTCTTTTTTTCTTAAATGATCCCCAGCCTTTCCTATACTGCGCATTAGGATCATAGTAGTTGTTGGTCACTATAATTGCTTAATTAATTTTAAACAACTAAGTGAAACATAAATTATCAACCCAGGTAAGTCTTTTGTTTCAAAGATAACTGCGCACTATATATGATCAATTCCAAAAGCAGCTTAGTGTTGTAGTAAAGAAACTTATACTAATCTTACTTGCTCAAATAAACTGAAGTTCTGTATTAAATTACATGAAAGTAACTTCCCTATTGAAAACCTTTAAAGATCAATTTAAGAATCCTGGATTACATTTAAAACAATACTTGTAATGGGAAAGAACAACTATTCTGCAATCAGAGAATAGGACCCTTACTCTCAACAGAGACTTCAGCATTAACACTCTTTCATGAAAATAACAATGCAGAAAACAATTAACTCTAATTGACAGAAAACAAAGCCACTTAGTTCCTTTCTTTCTAAGCAGGAGCTTTGAGCCTTACTTCTG
>ML788623.1:457546-475592 GCA_009831015.1 Picea engelmannii
AACCTTCAATTTTGTGATCATTTGTTCTAGTTCTTGAGTGTCTTTTTTCTTATCTAGTTCTGCTTGTAGTTTCTTGTTTTTCTTCTTTTCTCTTCTAATAAATTCTATGGCACTCATTAATTCTTCTCAGAAGTCAACTTCTGACCCTTCAATTTCTTCTTCATATGCTTCTTCATATTCTTCTTCGGAGTCTTCTTTATCAGAGTCTTCTACTGCCATGAATAGAACTCTCCCTGTTTCACCATCACTAACTTCATCTTGATCTGATGATGAGATGTCTTCTTTGGTGCAAAAGTTTTTCTTGAAAACTTTCTTTGTAGTTATTTTACCTTTATATGTTTGTCTGCCTTTTGAGTAACCTTCATCATTTCTCTTTTTCTTATGAGGAAATTTGTTAGCAAAATGACCAATACCATCAAAATTAAAACAAATTAAAGGAATCTTACCTCTATACTTATCGTTGACTCCCTTGTCCAGTCTTTTGATGAAGTTGGCTACTTCTTAATCATCTTCCAAGATGTCCCTGCTACTTCTATATTCTTCTTGTTCCTTTTTCTTTTGCTTTGATCTTTTGGATGCTTTGAAGGCTGGTTCTTTTACATCTGGATTTTCCTGTTCAGTTCTCATCTCATATGCTATGAAGATTCCATGCAGTTTTTCCATGCTTATTGATTTTAGATCCAATCTTTCTTCTAGTGCTGATATCTTAGGGTTGAATCTCATAAGAAGAGATCTTAGTACCTTTTGAACAATTACAGATTCTTCGATTTCTTCTCCCAATCCTATGATTGCATTCACTGTTTGATTGAATCATAAGAAGTAGGCTGTGATATCTTCATATTCCTTCACTTTTAGTTGTTCAAACTAACCTCTGTAAGTTTGAAGCTTTGTTGCTTTGACTTTTGAATCTCCTTCATAAATATTTTGAAGCTTGTCCCAAATATCTTTAGCAGATTTACAATGTGCAACTTTGGTGAATACCATATCACTGAGACCATTCAAAATTGCATTTATGTCTTTGGAATTATTCTCACCAAGTTTCACTGCTTTGAACCTCTCAGAAAAGGAGTTATAGCAAAAATGGCATACCTTGCTAAATTCTGGCTTATTCTAGAGAGCGACCTTGTAGAGCGTACCCTGCACAAAATAATTGATGAATTGATATGAAAATATTACACAGCATACTAAAGACTATCCCCTAACCAACACAATTGGTCTCACTAAATTTTGATATGTTATGAAGAAGTTATGACGTTTTTACCCGAAACACCTGATTTTGACTAGTTTCAGGACTGGCCACAAACCCTATTTTCAACGGAGTGTAACTCCCAAAATACAACGACCCACAAGCTGAATTTTTTAACACAGATACTTGGATATGTTTTATCATTTTCATATCCTTTACATACCAATATAGCTTTGTTCCTTGTAACCTGTCCATCTTCATTTAGTTTATTCCTGAAAACCCATTTTATGCTGATCACATTCTTATTCTTTGGTCTTGTAACCAATTCCCAAGTGTCATTTTTCTCTATTTGATCCAATTCTTCATCCATGGCCTTATTCCAAAATTCATCCTTGTTGTGTTGTTCAAAATAGTTTGGTTCAATTGTAGATAAGAGTGCTAGGTGTGTTTGTTCTGGTGAACGGATTTTTCTTCTAGTCTCAACTCCTGCATCTTTGTTTCCAATAATCTGATCTAAAGGATGATTCTTCTGTACTCGTTTTCTAGGTGTCTTTGGAGATACTTGTTGAACTTGCTCTTCTACTTCTGTCAGATTATCTTCATCTTCAGCTTCCTCTTTTTCTTCTTTTTCATCTTCTTCTTCAAAAAGTTGTTCCATTATTTTGTTATTCTTCTTTAATTCCTTCTTGGTTGCAGTCTTTGCCCTTTTTGAACTATCATATCCTGTAACAATTGATAGCTAAATATAATGTACCTATGCCTGTAAAAATACTTCCATCCTTCTGCTCCACATCTCATACTTAAAACCATTTTGACCATTAAACATTGGTACTCCATTCTCAGAATAATCCATGATCTCCTTCCAGTGGTTAAATTGTTTCCTGAAGGAACCTTTCTCTGATACCAACTGTTGGATTATTGAGAGGGGGGGTGAATCAGTAATAGATCAATTTAATCCCTTTTTAACCATATAATCCAAGTGTTATATCAATGGATGATAATGCTTCATTGATATAACACTTGGATTATATGGTTAAAAAGGGATTAAATTGCTCTATTACTGATTCACCCCCCCTCTCAGTAATCCAACAATTGGTATCAGAGCAAGGTTCCTTCAGGAAACAGTTTAACCACTGGAAAGAGATCATGGTGTTGTTGGGGAAAAACACCGTATGGACTAGAAAATAGAGTTCAGACTTTGCATGTAGATATGACCGAATAGAAATTACTTTCTACCTTCATCCGTAGGTTTAAATCCCCTTTTCTTAGTAAATGCATGGAAAGATCAACCTACGTCGTTACCTGCGTTTGATGTCGATCCTCCATTGTGCTTGATTACTTGTTCACAATACTAATTCCGAAGCTGACCTACATTCAAGACGAGAAAGAACTATGCATGCATACTACTTATATACTAACGGGTTAGAAATCCGAACATATACTGATCAAACTATAAAAAGTTCATGAATTGGGACGGGAAAAGAATTTTCTTTATTACTTTGAATGAGTCAACTTAAAAAAGTTAAGACCGACCACCACTCCTCGAACCTGATCCTGGGCTCCTCTTCTTCTGTCCTTCAACTTCTTTTCTTTAAATCTCCTTTGGCACAAGGAAAGGCCAAAGGGTTGGGACAATGGGAATACATAAATGGGAAGAGTTTCTTTGCTATATTTTTTCTCTTCCAAATGGGACCCCCACCCCTTATTTTATATGCTAGAAGGAGCTAGGTATTTGGATGAACCCTCAGCCATGCATGGCTGGGAGTTTCAGTTAACTTACCCATAGATTTTTGTTCCATCGACAACTTTCCTTTTTTCATGCTTTTGTCGGTCCACGCGAGCTGTTTTGGGTCAGCCAGCGTGTACACACGTGCAATAATGGATTAGGGAATGTGGGCCTTTATTCAAGAGGATTTTCAAAGAGTTGTTCAACAATGTTTTGGCAAAAAAAGGATATGAGTTGGCCTGATGCCAGGTAAGCATGTGTGGTGCAATTTAGGGTTATAACAGATGCCCCCTAATGTGTGAGATTAGAAGAGCATCTGATGGCCAAAATACATTACCAATCTTTACTGATGTGCCGAATGATTGAGCCCAAGGATCAGGAACTAGGATGTGTCGTCTGCAAAATAACAAATGTCTCACTGAGGCAGGCATACCCATGCTCGAGATAAAATAGAACCATGGCTACCAATCAAATACATTGTAGATCCATGTCAAATAACTATAAAGAGTAGCCATGAACAATACACAGTAGAGCTACATCTCGAAATCAGAAATATATACATATAGAGTGTCCATCTTCCAGAAGTTGATTCAGCCTGATGGCTGGAGATGAGATCTTCAGAGCTCGAGAAACAACTTCAAAATCTTCAAAACTCGGGTAGGAGTGTAATATGAGTGTATGACTGCACTACCCAGAGGTCTTCGACGGCTCGTCGGTCATGGACTTGAAAATCTTGATGATCAGACTGAAGACTTCAGTGATTTCGAACAAGGACTTGATTGGATGTTTCAGGATGGTCGGGCATGAGGAAAAGTGACATATTGCAGAGGGGTCGACTCAAGCTTGGTGATAAACTTCCCTTGGATAATAGCATGACAAATGATGAGACTCGGGCAACATGTATGTTAATCATAAGTCTACGAAGCAGGAGGCGACGCAAACTCTCCATATGTTTTGAAGGATAACCAAACGGTGGAGGACGCAACTCTATATAGTGAGAAAAATCTTCCTAAGGTCGTACTACATCCCATAGTCTGATGAACAAATGGACAGATGTGATTTATCCAAGGGAGACTCATTATGCTGCCAATAAAGAAAATACTTTTCCCTTCCTCTTTTTGGGGTATATTTGATTTTTTTGTTCTTTTCAATAATTGTGGAAAAATAATAAAGGAAAATTATGTTACAAGGGAGGAACGAGTGTTGCAAACATACAAGCTCAAGGCACAAGGACAAGACTGATGTTCTAGTAAAATGATACTCGGGAAAAATCCTCCAGGGGCCAAAGGTGTTAAGACGCAAAAGCAACTTGTTACAAGACTGGTGTATAGGGTATGCAAACACGGTTAACAAAACACACAATGGTAATGTCCTTCGATGTAAGTTTAACAAGCCCAAAGAAGGTAAGCTCGGTGGTTTTTCATATTTAGAGAGTCTAAAAAAACATAAAAGGAGACTCCATTGGGATATATTTTTCGAAGATAGTCTAGTCGGTTCGAAAAAGGATAAACTAGCACCGATTAGACGTTGATTCAAAACCATTTTAACGAGTGTGACAAGGACAAGATCACTCGGCTATTTTTTCATTTTTAAGGCGTCTGAAAAAAGATTAACTATGGACTTCGTCAGGAATATTCTTCCAGACCAGTTTAACGAGTGTGAAATAATAAGGTCACTCGACGATCTTTTCAATTTTAGGGAGTCTGAAAAGGGCTTAACTATGGACTCCGTGGGGGTTTCTTTTTTGTAAGTTTAGTCCCTCGGGCCCGAAAAAGGGATAAAATTATACCTGAGAGTACTCTTCTAAAGAACGAAAGTTCCATAGAGTATACCTTTGTTCATACAGTTGACCATCCGGACTGAAAAAGGGGTAAACTACCACCAGAAAAACGTGACTTCAAATTTCAGTTTAACGAGCATGAAAGGGCACAAGATCGCTCGACCATCTTTTCATGTTTAGAGGGTATGAAAAGGGCTTAAAAGGAGACCCGTTATTTTTTAGGAGTCCTGAGGGTGATATCAAGAGAGAAGAATAATCATGCAAACGAGGCTCAAACTCATATTCAGGAAAGAATATAAGGACTCCCG
Source organism: Picea engelmannii (assembly GCA_009831015.1). NCBI lineage: Eukaryota > Viridiplantae > Streptophyta > Pinopsida > Pinales > Pinaceae > Picea > Picea engelmannii. Next base: position 462,547 of record ML788623.1, read on the forward strand.
AGCCTACAGTGTTTGAAAGACGACATGGACACCATAATGCAACCAGGACCTACCTAGGGCATCCATGTTCTGGTAAGCTCTACCACCAAGTCGCGACACTTCTAAAGCAAATATGATGGTTCTATGTCACAATCAGATGGGATCGATCCTATGGTAGAGAAAAAATACAACGAGATACAAAAGTCGGGGTAATAACCTAACCTATATGCTCAAGTTGATTCTTGGAAAAAATTTCATGGAACGTCAAAATTTTCTCAAAACTCAAAAAAAAAATGTCCCAATACCCGATCAAATCCCTCCCATATAACTCCTGAATCATTCTAAATGGTTTTTGGTATAAAGAAACTGATAAGGGAGGCCAAAAAAGTGACAAAAAGAGGCCAAAACGTCTATAAATAGAAGCTTGCAGCTCATTATCACCATTGCTGATTTGGAAATTGACTCTAGAGCCAAAAGACTCCCTTTGATCAAAACGGTGATTCTGGGAGCTACAGTGGACGAAACGAACTTCCGCTTGGACCAAGTAAGTACAAACTCCCCTGTCTAGCTATTTAATTCTTCAATTTAGCTTTTAAGTTTGTTTTTTGGGTGGGCATCGACCTTTAAAAGGTCGGCCCTAGGTCCACGCGGGCTATCTCTATACAGGCCGCGTGTACACTCAGGCAGAGTAAAACATGCCCGCATGTACACGCGACTGTCACCTAGACAGCCCGCGTGGACCCCCCCTTTGAAGATAAAAAAACCAAACAACCTTTACTAAACCTCCTGAACTATGTTGTGTTGGCAAGATGTATGTCCACTGGAGGGAAAGGGAGCATGAAGCAATTAGTGAGTTGGTTGCGAGAGATCCGAATGTCATGGCCGCATTGATGCAATGTGGTTTGCTTAAGTTCTTCCTGTGTCCATTTATGTGAGCACAACCAAGGCTACTGAATTCCTTGGTTGACTATTGGCACCTTGATGCAGAGGCCTTTATGCTAGAGGGGCAATCACTGGTGCCCACCACCAAGGATATCTATTTTTTGACTGGCCTCTCAAGGAGAGGGGAACCACTCAATTTCATAACGTTTCCTGCGGGGCTGCTTAATATATCAGAATAAATAGCCCTGCACTGTGAGGCTGGGACAAACCATTTGATCTCCTAGGTGCCCATCAATAAGATCAATGACCTATCGCTGCAGGCGATATTATTGTTGATTGGGCGGATTACCAGTTCAACAGCCTTGCATCAAGATTCTCACGCACAGATGAACTGTGCTATCCAGTGCTTGAATGTACAGATTTTTGACTGGAGTACCACACTACTTGAGTGTATGAAGAGGCAATTGACAGATTGTTGACAACGGACACAAAGGAACTTCGGGTTCAGGACGATTTTGTGTTCATTCTTCTTTGAGAGAGTTCCGAGCTTTAGTCCTTGGGAAGTGGTACGAGGACATCAAGCCTCTTTTCCTGCTATATGTAGATGGGCAGTATTACTTCCGCGACAGGGTGGTGGACGGACCAATGAGTTCTTCAATGATGACTTTTTTGCATGGCTGTCACGACAGATCCCTGTGATCGAGAATTACCCATATGCAGGGATAGACTTTTCTAGAGATCCTAAGATACCCATGCTCCTAGTGAGGAGTGAGGGGAGATGGGTAAGTCTCCACTTTTGTAGTTTTTTTGTTTGTATATGTAATTTTTAGGTCATTTTTGTTATATATATCACTTTTTTATATGCCAGAGTATTTGATGGATATATGTTTGTTGCATGTAGATGTGGGACCCATGCGACCTGCTGATTATGCACGGAACAGGCGTCGTCCTCAGTCAGAATCTGCAGCTGCCACTGCCGGGGGACCAGCAGTAGCAGGAAACCTCCCAGTCGGGGAGGCTGAGAGGGTACCTAGACGAGTTGAGTGGAACTTTACTGCACTCACTCGCACAGTCCCGATGGTAGAGATAGAGGACCTTCTGCCATCCATGCAGCCTCATGTAGTGGGGGAACCTCGGACATGGGTCTAATTGTTTAGGCGTTTAGCCCATGCTGTGGACTATTATAACAGGGCCCATAGGCCCTTAACCTATTTAGACTTTTTACATCCCACGAGCACTACTTGTATATATTTTTTGAGGGTATAAGCCCTATGACTCATTATTGGTCCTATTTTTGAGGCGCTTGCATCCATCTATGTACTTTGGATACTTTATGATGTTATATATGGTTTTTTGATCTTTTGGGTCTTATGGATCACGTGTGAAAAAATGTATTTACATGCTTATGTCAATGTTGTTTCATATGTGTGCAACATGCCAATCTAAAATTTGATTAGCTAAAGTATCTGTAATTTGGTTTAATCTCCTAGGAACATGAAAATATGTAATATAATCAAAGTGTCGTTCTAAGAGACGTACCCTAAGGAATCGTCGGTGCAAGGTTGGATCATGAACCTGGTATATTCTATTTAATTGAGACACAACTAGTTGAGTGTCAAGATAGACCTAGAGATGAGAGATACCCAATGACAAGGCATCACGAAGCAACTGAATAATTGCACTATACTTGGCGACATTATTTGTGGTGTCACCTAAGCATATACCTCCGAAAGATAACAACTAGCCCTGAGGTGTAAAGATTACCCAAGTTGCGGAGGCAAGCCTCCGAGTGTGCCGACTAGCACTGTCTACATACCCAATGAACACCTCGGAATCACTTGAAATCTGCCATACTGATGAAAGATAACATCAATGACACATACATAACACTTAAAAGAAACTAAAAAGTAATAGTACAAAGACTATACATATGTTACAAAAAGTTACACACAGTGACCTGCCTATGAGTAATACTTCTTGAGGTAGATCCCATTTATAGTCTCCACCAAAGAATTCCCTTCAAAATCAACCAGACGATAAGCTCCCTTTTTTAATACCTCTTTTATGATGAAAGGTTCGAACCACATGGGTTTGAATTTTCCTACCCCTAGGGGGTCCTTATCTTGGTCATAGACCAGGACAAGGTCGCCTTCAGAGAAAATCTGAGGACGAACGGACCTATCATACTGAAACTTGACCTTATGTTTGTGAGCCTCATTGGCCAGGGCCGCATCACGACACTAGTCATTGAGCTGCTCAAGGTGTACTAACTGTTCTTCAAGTGGAGAACTGTCTGGAAATAATTGTGCTACCAATTTTAGAGATGGGATCTGACATTCGATGGGAAAGACTGCCTCCAGCCCGTAAACGAGTTGAAAAGGTGAGAAACCAGTTGCAGTCTTAACAGATGTTCAGTAATCCCATAATGTCGAGTATAACATCAAATGCCAATTTAAATTGGCTGAGTCGATAGTTCGTTGTAGAATAGTCTTAAGAGTTTTGTTTACACCTTCCATCTACCCATTGGCTTGGGGGTAGTAGGGTGATGAATTCTCTTGCTGTAACCCAAGATTTGATGTTAATTCAATCATCATTTGGTTCTAAAAGTGACTGCCATGGTCAGTAACAATCTCTCTCAGACGCCGAACCTTGCTATGATCTGGTTGAATAAGAATAGAGTTGCAGTATCTCCATCATATTTAAATGTTGGCATAGCTTCGACCCACTTCGTGAAGTAGTATACAACTACGATGATATAGCGGTGCCCCCTTGCTGAACGGGGGTTGAAAGTAGTGTAATCAATCCCCCACTTGGTGAAGGGACCAACTGTGACGACAGGAAACATGGGAGTTGGATGTGCCATCATCTTCTGAGAGAAGATTTGGCATGGATAGCACTTCTTGACCGATTCTATACAATATTTGATAAGTGTCGGCCAGAAGTAACCTGCTCATAGAATCTTTTGGGCTATTGCCAATCCAAACAAATGACCACCACAAGCTCTGGTATGGAAATCATTGAGCATGATGACTGCCTCCTCATGTGTGAGACATCGATGTAAGATGCAATCTACACCTCTCCGATACAATGTATCATCGAGTATGAGATAATTCTTAGCCTGATGGCATATACGCCGACTCTCATCACGAGAAGCAGAAGTGGGGCACTTCAAATTCTGGAGATAGATAAGTATATCCCCGTACCATGGATCTGAAGATGTGATAAAAAACATATCTCCCCGGATAGGCGATTCTTCAGGCACAATGTCACCTGAGTCAACCGAAAGTTCTGAAATAAGCTATGTGAAGACCAAACACTTTTTGGACTTCGCTGAAACAAAGTCTAAGTCAAACTCCTGGAGGATGACTATCCATCTACTGATTTTTCCGCCTATAACCCATCGTGTCAACATGTACTGGAATGGATTCAAGACAACAATGACAATGGTCTTGCGAAATAGAACATAATGACGGAACCGTTGAATAGCATGAACTGCTGCCAATGCAAGTTTTTATATATGAGAATAATTGAGTTCCAGTCCTACAAGGCCTCGGCTCAGGTAATAGATCACGTATTCTGAGAACAAATCATCTGCTTGAACTAAAACCATGCCAATGGTTGATTCTGTGGTAGCCAGATATAATAATAAATCCTTGTTATAGTTAGGTGGTCGTAGCAGAGGTGCAGTTGTGAGGGCATGTTTTAATGCGTCGAAAGAGAGTTGAGTGGCATCGTCCCAGTAAAAATGAACGTCTTTCTTCAGTAAACGCATAAAACCTTTGGTGATTTCGATATAGTTGGAGATTAAGCGTCGTAAAAATTTCACCTTGCCTTGTAGACTCTGAAGTTGGAGAACTGTGTGTGGGGGGGGCAACTGGATTATTGCCTCTGACTTGAGAGGATCGAACATGATCCCTGTTGTTGATACGATGAAACCTAACAAACATCCTAGTGTTATGCAGAAGCTGCACTTGTTTGGATTCAAGCGAATCCGAAAGTAGCGACAATGTTCAAAGATAAGTCTAAGGTGTGTGGGATGATCCATTCTCTTGCGAGATCGTGATGCTAAATCATCTAGATAGGGCTCGACTATATGCTTGAGATCATGAAAAGCAAAAGACATGGCCTGCTAGAATGTAGCTCCAACATTTTTAAGACCAAAAGGCATATTATGATATGAGAATGTAGCCCACGGACAAATGAATGCCATTTTGTGTTGGTCTTCAGGTTTGATTTGGATTTGATTATAGCCCAAAAAACCGTCCATGAAATAAAAGGCTTCGCAACTAGCACATTCATCAATGATCTGGTCGATGAATGGTGTTGGAAAATTATCTTTGGGACATGCCTTGTTCAAATCACGGAAATCGGTACATACAAAAATCGTGCCTTGTTTTTTATTGACCGACACAGGATTTGACACCCATTGAGTCAGATGGATAGGATAGATAAAACCTGACTTTAGCAATTTCTCAACCTTAATCTTGATGGATGTTGCTTTCTTGGGATTAACTGGATGAAGTTTCTGTCAAATAGGATTGGCATCAGGATACGTTGTGATTTCATGTTCAACTATTTTTGGATCGATACCTGGAATTTCCTCATAAGACCAAGCAAAAATGTCGCGGAATTCTTTGAAAATATTCGTGTAAATTTGAATCTCTTCAAGGGAGCAATCCACTCCAACGAAGATGTTCTCCATGACGCCAGGGTTTCGGGAGATGTTGATTGATATATTTTCAGTGATAGTTTCCATATTGCCCTCAGCATAAATTTCATGTGTAGCTAAGAGATTAATAGGACACGGCTGATCGCCCTTCATGGTCACGGTGAATTCTCCTACTTCGATTTGGCTTAACTCTGGGAGAAAATATGATATATGATGAAGATCTTCCCAAGGTTTGTCTAGACTAGTCATTTCTTCGATTACTGCTTCATCAAAAGGCAAGACTAAGTCTAACGAATCGATTTTAGCGAGGTAACCCTGAGCCCAAATAGGCTCTATAAGTGGATCTAACTCTTGTGCAAGAGTCGGATCAGTGTTAGATGAAGCTTGTTGGACTAAAGAGTACACTACTTCAGTGGCAGACAAGGGCATGGACATGCCTGGGTGCCCTATCTCATCCATCATGGCCGATGGGGAAGGAAGGATCCATGGATCCTCGAAGTAAGTCGTGCGAAACGATGAAACTTGAAAAATCTCAACCTTATGGTGATTAGATATAAATTTGATATCATCGTGAGGAGGTGGGTAATTGAAGGTACCCATCAAGGATGGGCACAAACCAACTCCTACGTTGACGACACCTGGTTGAGGATTATCAATCATCGGGACTGTGGATGCCCCCAAAGCTGGGTCAGGTCTGGAGAAAGACAATTGATCGATGGTCACTATCTGGCCCTCGTGTGGAAACAACAAGACCCGAAAAACTATAGCAACCACATCTTGCATAGCATAAGTCCAACTCCATCCTAAAAAGAGGTTATAGTCGAGGGGAGCATCGACTACCTCTACTTCGACACACACGGTTTTCCCTCCTAACTTCATGGGGAAATAAGGAACTATGCCATGTGGTTGGAACGAATGACCATCGAAAGCAGTGAGGAGAGTAGGTGATGGAGACAAAACGGGCTGGCCAATGGCCTTCCAACATGCCAATGACATTACGCATGTCGAGGCACCCTCGTCGACCACCGTGCGGAAGATATTCCATGTAAATGTTTTCGTGGGGTAAGCCACTACTATCTGAAACGCTACATGGTAAGGCAGATGAGGTTTTAAGTTGGTTGTATCTAACATGATGGTACCTGTATTACAAGTCTCAGTAGAGCCCAAAGTGGTTAACAAGGCTTTCCTCTAAGCAGGGCAGCTTTGGAGGACCTCCAAAGCAGACATCGCAGAAGGGGTTTGTGATAAATCTTCCACCACAGAGTAGTTCTGGGCAGCCCTTGCGTTTGGGTTATGAGAATCTTTTTTAAATGTACCTTTTGGAATTCGTGTCATTGTTTCTCCCAACATATTCTCAATCTATAGAGGAAGAGATGGGAGGTCGGCTTCTTTACCCTTCTTATAAGCGCTTGGTTTACTATAATTGTGTGCTCTAGTCGATATGAAAGCATCACCCCTAACCATATATACATTCTCACATGAGGGGTTGTTCAAAGGTGGCAGGTTTCTTGGCTGCCCTCTTCTGTTCTTGCAGAGGCTTGAGTTAGATTTATCCCATGTTGAAATGGGTTAGTCAACACCGCCTGTTGTTGTTGCATAACAAATTTTTGGGCCTCTACAAGTCGAGGACATAGATGGGTCAGGTGGTATTCCACGCACAAGTTGCATGGATACCTCACCTTCCATTTTTCAGTGTTGTCCCCACCAGCATTATCATTGGGTTTTTTATCCCCCTTACCCTTCTTTCATTGTTTCTTCTTCCCTTCAGGCTGTTGGGTGACCTTTGGGTTAGTCAACTGCACTGTGTGTACGTCTGACGTTTTGGTAGGGGGAGTAGCCAAAGTAGTAGTTTGGCTAGCTACTATGTGTTGTATGGATAAATGCTGCAACTGCTTTCTCAATTGCTCAGTGGGCTTGGTTTGTGCTGAACCGACAATACCATCAGCATGTCGTCCAACTGTCTATCTAGTTTTATCTAGTATTGAACGTGGCGCATCTAGCAAGATGTTGTATAATAAATCAGACTGAGAATAGATGAGCTCAAATTGTTGAGCCCTCATGATGGCGTCTTCTTCGGAGAAAAATCCAGATGTCACGATGTCTTTGGATAACTACGGGACCAAAGACTTAAGGAACCACTCAAGCAGGAATGCTGGTGGGACTGGTACCTTGATTAAACTCTTCCGACGTCTCCATTCTCAGATGTGATCAGAGATATGGTCCACTATTGTCTATTTGAAATTAGTGAGAAGCTCTGTGCCAGTGTCGTATCTCACAGGTAACTGGAAATGGTTAAGGAAAGTAATCTCCATTTCACCAAAAGAAGAGTATCTTGAGTGATCGAGCTCAATGTACCATTTCGCGACACTCCCAATGAGAGTACGTTGAAACAATGGAAACTGTACGGAGTCATCTTTCAATGAGTTAGATGAGCACCAAAGATGAAAGGTAGTCACATGATCTCCTAGATATTCTTTATTCTTGGCTTAAAACTTTGGAATGTCCGAAGGCAACTTCGTCGGCATAGGAGGCCAACGTGGATCGTGACAAATAGGGTCATTCAACAACCTTGTCAAATCTGGCAAGTGTAAAGTCACCAGGAACGGTAGTTTAGGTTGCTAATGATAACCTGGGAAAAAGGGTCCTTGATGCAGGAGCATCTCTCCACGTCATCCAGCCAGCCAGCCAACCATGTCAGCGCGCATGCATTCAAGGATGAAGAGAGGCGCAACCTCATTTGAATTTGAATTCAATGTAATTTAATGTCTAGGCTGGTGAGCCATGGAAGTCGTGCCTTTGTGCAGGCTGTAGATAGGATTGGCTTTAATGCTAGATCGGCTGAGATCTAGATCCAGACGCTGGACTAGACAACCCATTTAATGTAATTAAATTGGGTAGGTAGATTGGAGGGAAATGGGATATGGACACCCTCCCTGTACATTGTAAATTATTTGGGATAATCCTGGAAATTTCTGGATAATTATGGAGAAGGAAGAACCTCCTCAGGAAAAAGAGATATCAGATCTCATTTTGAAAAGAATAGTAAGAGTCGAGTAGAGTTAGAAGGAGTAATGGAAGAGGAGAGCCAGAGAGAACTCATGAACACCATTATAAAGATACAGGCATTTTTCCATTGTTAATATAACAGAGCAGTTTTTCCTGCATTGATTCTGTGTCATATGAATGTCTGTGTGTGTTCAATTGTATGTTGTGAATGTGTGTGTTAGTGCATTTGTAGGGAGTTTGTGTGATTTCAGGTGAAGGCCTTTGAGGCTTCACACTAGGAGGGTGTTACAGAACACTGTGGGTTCTGAGAGCCATGCACAGAGGTTGCACTTTTGAACTCTACGGAGTCAGACAAAGGCGTGCTGGGGCACATAAATGAAGTCAACAACTCAGAGGAAGAAGACCTCAAGGTTGCTGAACACCTTGGAGGCAAGGCTATGTATGAGAGACACAGTTGCAGACAAAATTCGGCTGTGAATTCTGTAGAGCTCTGCCAAGTGGGCATTGAGCATACGCACGGGTTGCATTGAAGAAGAACTTTGTTTTGAGTTCAAACGACAGAATCTCTGAGGAGTTCTGTGAAGCTCTGCCAGGAGGGCATTGAGCCAGTGCAAGGAGTGCATAGAAGGAAACCAAAATTGTTGGATGTTCTGGGAGAAGATACTTCACCAGGAGGACGTCGAGGAAGTGTGCAGACAGGCACAGACAAAAGAGAAGAGGACTCTTTGAGTTATGGAGCTGAAAGAAGAGTCCATTGAGGGACCTTTACTGGGTTACTAAATACTCAGATGTACTCAGCAAGAGGTTGCTGAAGCAGAAGGAAAAAGCTCAGGAAGGGCAGCATTCTCAAACGCACAGCGAGACTCGAGGTTGTGGAGCTCGCAGAGGAAAGAAGCAAAGGTCGAGGCCTTTGAGGAGTAAAATTTTTCTTCCAAGGCAGAGAAGGAAAGTGCATGGGAATCTCAGGAGGAGCAACGTCAGACGTCAGATTGGTAGGAGAATAGATCTGGACCATTGATTTTCCATGTCTAGGAGGAGCTCAAGAGGAGCTTACAGAAGGAGGATGCCGACAGTCATTAGATCTCATATAGAAATCCCGTTAGCCATTGGATCGGGAGAAGTTGCATAGAGGTTAAGCCTCAGGAGGAGTGCAGATAAGGATAAGTGATCTGAGCCATCAGATCTAGAGCAGAAATACCCGACAGCCGTCAGATTGGACAGGAGCTTCATGTGGGTTAACCATCGGGATATCGGCACTCGAGAAATCGGGATTCCTGAGGTCATGAGAATTAAGACATCGCAAGTCTTGAAATCCCGATGAGATATGGACCGTCCGTTGGAGGGAGGACACGTGGCAGAGATCAAGAGAGAGTCAGCATATCGACTATCGGGAAATCAGAGTTCCTGAGGTCAAAGGAAAGGGGACTTCAAAAGTCTCGAAATCCCGGAGGAGATCAGGATCATCCATCAGACAGGGGACGCATGGAAACCATCGATGTCATCGGGAAAGTTCCGATGAGGAGGCGTCCATCAGAGTTTGTTTCATCAAGATATCATAGATTCCGGTGACAACTGGTTTGTGTGCTTTGAAACCGCAAAATGTGAAACCCCGATCAGTGGGGGCCAGCTGTCAGCACAACAGCGGAGGAGGACAGAGCCATAGTGGAGGCCAGCTGTCAGCACGACAGAGGATCAGGATTCGAGGAGTTGGGAATCCCGTAGGCGTATGCATTTTGACATCGCAAACCCCAAAACCCCGACGGAGTGGTAAGACTGAGGTCATGAGGTGATGGTCACGTGGACCAGGGGCTGAGCCAGGAGGGCTAGCATGAAGTTAAGGTGCATCAGGAATCAGAGGATCACGAATCCAAAGGGTGTGTGCACATCAACATAAAAAACCCCGAAACCCCGACGAAAGGTTTGACTACAGTCACGGGTAGTGGTCACTTGGACCAGGGGCTGAGCCAGGAGGGCTAGCTGGAGTATTAGCGCATCAGGGATCATCATATCACGAGTCCCATGGACACACACATCTCGACATCGCAACCGATGAAGCTCCGATAGGAGGAGACCCAGAAAGAGTGTATGCCTGGGGTCATATGGGCACAGGGCATATGGTGGAAGCTTAGCCAGGAAGGTTAGCGGATAGAGGGAAGGACTCCATCAGTGATCAGTTATTGGAGAGGATAGGGGCTCTCGAGCACGGGGATACCAAAAACCTGAAGTCCGACATTCAGATTCCTATGGGGAACTTGGTCACGGTACAGTGCAGAAGGCCGTGAAGGAAGCTAAAGGACCTGTGGATCGTAATTTTAATAGGGATTCCGTTTGGGATCTAAAGAGTCGCTTCGGCTCAGATAAAGAAGGAATCGAATGATCCTGTGGACGGGCACAGGAGGATACATGTGTCATCAAGTGGTATCAGAGCCTGAATTTTTTCTGTATACTTTAGGCAAGAGGGAGCGAGGAGAAAAGAAAGCACTCTGATACACACATAAAGTGGTATCAGAGCGAGATTTCATCTGTAGATTGCAGGTGAAGAGAGAAGGAAAAATAAGACAAAGTTACTGAAGACTCTGTAGGTGGTTGTTTGCAGGTAGACAGCAATCAAGGAGACAGTCAGCAGGACTGTAGGATGAAGCTGAGCACTCATGATTGTAGGAGTGACAGCAGCAGGTTTTCCAGGCAGGCAGACAGAGACAACACCATGGTTACTGAAGACCATAGGCATGATGGGAAGAGGAAGAGCAAGGCAGAAAATCTTGCATAATTTGATAAAGAAATGACTAGAGACCTCTATGAATTAAAAATGGACATAGAGAAATTTGAACTGCGGATGCGACAAGATAGGAGGAGGAGACGAATACGCGAATTGCCCATGGAGAAGGCGAAAGAGAAATGGCCAGTCAGGGAGTTGATGGCTAAAAGACAGTGTAGGCTGTTGAGAAGATGGTTGAGGTATGTTGAAAACCTCAAGGCCACAGAGGAAAAGATGATTTATCACTATAAGCCAAATACTGGGAGAAGTCTCGATGATTTTGATGAAGAGTGTGAATTGGGATCAGGTGAGGATCTCAAGGATTGCCAGGAGGGAAGAGAAGAAATTACAGTTTTCCAGGAGGGAAATGAGTTGAGATCAGCTGAGGATCTCACGGACTATCAGGAGGATAGCTAGGGAATTTCACATTTCCAGCTGGGCAATGAAAGGAGATCATTGCGGGATCTCGAAGACTGCCAGGAGGGTAGCGGAAGCATCTTGGACTGCCAGGTGGGCAGAGATGAACAGATGAGACCATTTGAAGGTCTCATGGAGAGTTCAATTCAACAAGGGGTGTTGATGAAGATGGGTTCGTTTGATATCATAGTATGCCAAGAAGGAAGCAGAGACATCCCATGTTGCCAGGTGGGCAGGGATGAGCAGATGAGACTATCTATGGGTCTCATAAACTCAGAAGTGAGTTGGAATCAGCTAGAGGAGCTGACAGAGCAAGTGGACTTGGATCAGCAGGTACAGTTGACAGCGGAAGATATGAGGAGTCGAATGATGATTGGGGGAATTCAAGTATTCCTACCATATGCCTAGGAGGAGGCAGAAATTGGTGTTGCAAATGGTGCAACAACAGAATAGTCAGCTGAGACTATCCAAGAAGAATTGGAGCAGGTGTTTGAGACTGCCTGAGCACAAGCAAAAGTAGATGAAGAGAATGAGAATTCTAAGGAATGGCTCAATGACTTCAGCCAGGAAGTTGAAAGAGTTGTAGCATTGGAGCTAGCAGCAAAGGAAGCCAAGAAGCAGGCAGGTAAAGTTATCACTCCATGGGAAATGGAGCTAGAGATGCTGGAGGATTGGTTGAACAATCCAGTGCCAACAAGAGAACTGACAGAATTTGAGCTGTCAGGGAAGGTGACTGAATGAAAGGTCAGTCAGGAAGAGACTGCAGAGCTGAAGTCTACAGCAGAGTGGCAACTTGAGGCCACAGATGAATATGAAGAAAGAAGCATGGGAGATCATGGTGATCTACCCAATTGCAGAAAATTTTTTCAGCTGAGGAGACTGCAAAAAAAGGACTAGCCGTGGAAGAAGCTGGACGAAGTGATCAGTGAGATCATGGATCTGATGTTGGAGTCAGCAGAAATTGCCAGCAAGGAGAGGCTGAGCAGAAAAGAAGCAGCAGCAGCGGCGCAGCAAAAGCAACAGCAGCAGCAGGATGGAGCAGATGGACATCTCCAAAGGATGATTTGGGATCCAGGAGGATTCCAACAGCCTGGAGGGGAAGTGCATGAGTAGGAGCTCATGATTTTGCAGCTGAGGAGTTTGATGCAGGAGCATCTCTCCACATCATCCAGCCAGCCAGCCAACCATGTCAGCTGTTTGCACCCAATTCGTCACTAGGTGAGCAAATTAAGAGTGCTTACATGCCCAGTTGGGCTCTGCTAGGCATGACAGCTGTAAAAGGAAAGGTTAGAGAAAGAAACAATAAAACAATAAACAAAAACAACTTAAAACTAA
>ML788623.1:496532-526094 GCA_009831015.1 Picea engelmannii
GAGAATGATGTATACTATCCATCCATGGGTGTTGTATCTTCATTTTCATTTTCCTTCATGTCCAAATAACTTCATCAATATTCTGGTCCAAAACCCATGACTAGGGTTGACATCAATGACAACAACCAATCTTCCAACAGTTAAGGCACATCGAGAATCAGAGGATCGCGAATCCAAAGGGTGTGTGCACATCGACATCGAAAACCACAAAACCCCGACGAAAGGTTTGACTATGGTCACGGGTAGTGGTCACTTGGACCAGGGGCTAAGCCAGGAGGGCTAGTTGGAGTATTAGCGCGTCGGGGATCGGCATATCGCGAGTCCCGTGGACACGCTCATCTTGACATCGTAACCACAAAAACTTCGATAGGTGGAGACCTGGAAAGAGTGTATGACTGGGGTCATATGGGCACAGGGCATATGGTGGAAGCTTAGACAGGAAGGCTAGCGCATAGAGGGAAGGAGCCCATCGGTGATCGATGATTGGAGAGTATAGGGGCTCTCGAGCACGGGGATACTGAAACCCCGAAGTCCAACATTCAGATTCCTGTGGGGAACTTGGTCACGGTACAATGCAGAAGGTCATGAAGGAAGCTAAAGGACCTATGGATCGTGATTTAAACAGGGATTCCGTTTGGGATATAAAGAGCCCCTTCAGCTCAGATAAAGAAGGAATCGAACTATCTTGTGGAAGGGCGCAGGAGGAGACGTGTGTCATCAGTCCTGGAGTTTGACTGGAACTAGGTTGCCAGGAAAGGTTTGGCTGCTGGCCCAGATTCTGGTAGAAACCATGGCCCTGGCTAGCGTAAGGATTTTGCATATGTGGAGACATCATCGACAGATTTCCCAAATAGGACATAGATTGTTGGGCATGCATTGTATTCAAAGGAATTTGGGAAGGATTACCCCATGCCGGTCCCATGGGGATAGGCATAGTAGTTTGTCCGGGGTTCCATTGATTGTGGAAAGAATTACCTCAGATCGGCATTCCGGAGGAGGGAACGGATCCTTGCCTTGAATTCCAAGGTCCTGCTAGGTTTTCCCCCTATGCAGGAATAGTACCCTGCACAGGAGTAGATTGTCCAAAAATGGGGTTTCCCCCAGTCGGGAAAGCGAATGATGAGAAGGTGTTGTTACCAAACATTCTGTTCCAAGAAAATGGTGTCAAACCTACCGGCATACTATGTGAAGGTGGTCCTTGACTCCCCTCTCCAAATAAACTATTGTGTGTAGGTTGCCCAGCGGATTGCTGATGCGATCCACCGAGTGAAGGGGACGAAGGAGGGATATGACCTCCTCCGTAAGGAAAATAATTAAAAGGGACAGGAGTGCCCCCCATGTGACCTTCAGAGGAGCACTAGAGCTCCCTACCCCCAGACCCAAAGTCTGTAAAGTGGAGTAGGAAAGTACATGACTTGTACCCGAACTAGGCATCCCGTATGAGAACGGAGGGCCTGTCGCACTAGGTGTGAAATGGGTTGTGGCCGCCACCAAAGACAGGATTGGACCACTGTGCGACATAGTTGTGGTCGAGATCATGGTGGCTTAGACTGATGATGGAGGGTTAGGAGATGAAATCTCTCCTGTGGTGACAATCGTGGTGGGAATTGAAGAATTCCCAGAAGGAGTAACAACATTGGTTTCCATTGTTGTGTGTGACACTTTCTTGCGCTCATTAAATTGAATTGGTACAATGAAAGATGCCAAGAAATCAATGGTTGGGGTTTCAACTGGGCCAAGAGTGGTTGCTTCAAGGTCCAAAATGGTTGATTCCTCCAGGGGTTGTTCGGGCACAATGGTTTGTAACCCGGTCGCTTCAAAAGACCCTTGTTGGTCTAGCTTTCGCCTTAATGGTGGCAGGGGTGGCTCCAGTGTAACCGGCGGCAGGCCAAGAAGCCTTCGTGACCAATGGAGCTCGGGATCCTCCACTGTGTGAGAAGATCCAAGACACTCTAAGGTAGTCTAAATGTTCAAAAGTAACACTTGCTAAAAAAGGTCCCTAGGAGATAAGACAAGCAAACACTAAATTAATTGGAAGAACAGTTACAACAACCAACACTAGAGAAACTTACCAGTGCAAGTGAAACTCAAACATGGAAGCACCCTCTGGGTATACTCTTCAAATATTGGCCTGATGTCTGTCCTAGGTACCACGATATACCCCCACAGTCACCTGTGTATGTCCCTAAAAATATTGGAAACTAGGTTGCCAGCGTGCGAACAGTCACCAGGCAGGTACAGTCGAAAGTTGGGTAGACCATAATGAGCAGGGTATCAAGCCTGAAACCTGTCAAGGGTATCAAGAGAAAATGTTTCAGAAGATAACTGAGGACCTTGAATGGATTCAAGACCCATGAAGCCCCATGGCAAATGAAAATGACGGAATCCCAAAACAAGCCCTCTATATGTGTTCTCCACTACGATTGGTCCAGCTTTGGAGGGGTTATCTCCGCTACCTTTCTGCACACGACCTCGTGTTTATCCCCTGTGTTAGAGGGGGGTCCCAGATAAATTTCACAACACTGGAATTAGACACTCCCTATCTCAGACTCCAATGTTTGACTTAAAATGGCCTTGAGAGTTTCCTCTCCAACCTAATCCAAGGCCCTAGTCCTGAACTAGTTTGTGAACCCTATAAACATAAAAGTCTAGTAGACTTTAAATTTAGCGTTACTTTTGTGGATTTTTCTTACTTCAAGGGGTATGAGGGTGAAACTACTGATGTGTCAAAGACGAAATAAAAAATGAATGAAAAAGATGGAAACAAAACTTTTACTGAATGCAAAATTTTAACTTTTCAAAAGAAATATTTTTTAACTTTTCTAAGATTTTGGAAAACAAAATCAAAGGAATTTCACTCAACTACAAGCTACTTACGATCTAAGTGAACTGCAAAAACTTATGAAATAAAAGACTTTTCCCTGGCTTAATAATGCAGAAACACGCTCTTCAACCAAACAAGAAAATGAAAAGGGAGATTTTTTTTGTATTTTAAATGCTAGTAAAGCAAGAAAGGAAAAATATCAACAAACAAAAACCAAGAAAAACAATTATGGCCTAATCGCAGATTGCAAAGATTCAGATTAACAAAAAAAATCACACACCAACAATTTTTAAAAGAAAATGACTCTCACACTTGTCTAAAAACCGTGAAAATTATTCTATTTTTCTGATAACGTTTTCAATGAGAAAAAGCAAGCTAAGGGTAAGATTAATCCTAAGCTATGACTGCTCACAACAGATATTCAAACACCTGAGAGGAATAATTCTAATCAAAGGAAAGGATGACTGTCTTACCCTCAACAAAAAGTATCCTGCACAAGCACGCGACTGTTACTCAAACAACACACGTGTGAATGCATGTTGGATAGAGATAGAGGGAATGTACACATGGTTTGACCTTGTACAGGCCGCGTGTATATCTAAACTCTGATAAAAAATGACCACAGATAGACCAAACTAGGAAGAGACCACTGATATTGATAACCAGGATCCCTTGAAGGCTTGGAAACTCTTTCTAACAGAAAAACAAATAATGTAAGGAAAAAATGATAATGAAAAAACAATCTGAGATAGGATTGCTAGCAAACAAGACTTCAGACAGAATTCTAGAAAACCCCCTGAGAATGTGTGATTCTGACAGGGAAGAGGATGACTACCTCTGAGGTTCTCTGAACTCTACACGCTACTGCTACCTCTACAGCTAGCGTTCACACGCGGGCTGTAAGAGGGTAGGGCGCGGGCACACACGTGCAAACCTTATGCAGGCCGCATGTACCTCTGTGGGTCCTGAAACACACAGTCAAGCAAAATTCAGGGAAAGATGGTATGGAAAACTAGACTCCCTGCTAGCTCAGACCTTACAAAAACTAAAAAGAAAAGATAGGAAAGAAAAACTAGTCTTTAAAACTACCCAAAAACTAAATAAAATTCCAGGAACCCTAGAGAGTCTCCCTAGTACGGTCGCGAATTCTGTTGTTGGGGAAAAACACCCTACGAACTAGCAAATAGAGTTCAGACTTTGCATGCAGATATGACCAAATAGAAATTACTTTCTACCTTCATCCCTGGGTTTAAATCCCCTTTTCTTAGTAAATGCATGGAAAGATCAACCTACCTCGTTACCGGTGTTTGATGTCGATCCTCCATTGTGCTTGATTACTTGTTCGCAATACTCCTTCCAAAGCTGACCTGCATTCAAGACGAGCAACAACTATTCATGCATACTACTTATATACTAACGGGTTAGAAATCCGAACATATATTGATCAAACTATAAACAGTTCATGAATTGGGACCGGAAAAGCATTTTCTTTATTACTTTGAATGAGTCAACTTACAAAAGTTGAGACTGGCCACCACTCCTCGAACCTAATCTTGGGCTCCTCTTCTTCTGTCCTTCAACTGCTTTGCTTTAAATCTCCTTTGGCACAAGGAAATACTAAAGGGTTGGGACAATGGGAATACATAAATGGGCAGATTTTCTTTGCTATATTTTTTCTCTTCCAAATGGTACCCCTACCCCTTCTTTTATAGGCTAGAAGGAGCTAGGTATTTGGACGAACCCTCGGCCATGCATGGCCAGGATTTTTAGTTAACTCACCCATATCTTTTTGTTCCATCGACAACTTTCCTTTTTTCATGCTTTTGTCGGTCCACGTGGGTTGTTTTGGGTCAGCTAGCGTGTACACGCGTGCAATAATGGATTAGGGTGCATGGGCCTTTATTCAAGAGGATTTTCAAAGAGTTTTTCAACAGTGTTTTGGCAAAGAAAGGATATGAGTTGGCCTGATGCCAGGTAATCATGTGTGGTGAAATTTAGGGTTATAACACATGGATTATTCTTAGAATGGAGTACCAATGTTTAATGGTCAGAATGGTTTTAATTATGAGATGTGGAGCAGAAGGATGGAAGTATTTTTATAGGCACAGGGACATTATATTTGGCTATCAGTTGTTACAATATATGATAGTTAAAAAAGGGAAAAGACTGCAACCACGAAGGAATTGAATAAGAATAACAAAATAGCAATGGATTTCATCTGGGAAGGATTACCTAAACCAGTAAGAGAAAGGGTTGGTAAATTTTCATCAGCCAAAGAACTTTGGGATAAGTTACATGACATATATTCTTCACCCATCATAGATTAAAAAAATGACAAAGAAGATGCAGATACAGAACAAGAAGAAAGATGCTCATCATGTCAGACAGATTCAGAAGAGGAAGAGTATGATGAAGTAGAAGTTGATTGCAAAGAAAAAATGATCAGTGCAATTAAATATCTAAGGAAAGAAAGAGAAGAAAACAAGTCATCCAAGAAAGAATTGATGAAGCAAAAGCAAAGTGTTCAAGGTTCTGAAAAGGATTAGCAGGTCATCAAGAATTTAAGAGCTCAACTAGAAGAGGCCAGAAGAATTGAAGAAACTCTAGAATATCAAAAGAAATGTTTAGAATCCAACATCGTAGCATAAAAGGAAGATGCAGAAAAGAGAGAAAATATATTGATGGATCATCTCAAGGAAAGAAACAATGATTTAAACCAACTTGAGGAAGAGTTTGGTCAAGAAGAGAGAAGAATGGAAGAAGAAATAATTGCATTGAAAATCCAACTTGAAGAAGCAAAGAAAACAAAGGAGGTCATGAAGTCTCAGATAGTGAAGAAAGAAGAAGAGGTTGTCACACTAAGAGTCAAAATTGACAAGCTCAACAAGAAAGTTGAAAAGACAGAAACATCCACATCAGTTGTAGAGAATGAAGAGAAGCACTCTACGTTGATAGAAAAGAAGAATGAAGAAAATAGAAAGAGTTATGTAGAAGTACTCAAAGGAAGGAATTATGGTCAACCAGAATCTAAGAAAACTATTGAAGATACATTTTCAAGAATACCATCCATGTTCAAGCCACAAAAAAGCTTCAATCATGATCATGATCAGTCAAAGAAAAAATTCAGAAGGACTACGCCACAAAGAAGATAATTCACTCCCAAGTATGAAAATTTATTTTATGGTCATTGTTTTTATTGTACTAACTTTGGACATAAGGTTGCAGATTGCAGGGATTATAAAAGAAATGTTCAAGAAGACCGTGCCTATGTGGTCGCACATAACATTGAGTGTTACAAATGCCATAACTATGGACACATAGCCAATGATTGTAGAAGCATGATCGATAGTTCCATGAAAGAGAATACTGATATCAGATATAAGAAAGTATGGATAAGAAAATAGGAAGAACCGGTGAACAAAGACTAGGTACCAGAGATCACAAGATTGACAATAAAACGTGATGAAAAAAATTCTACAGAGAAAAGGAAAGATGTTAGATACATAAAGTTTTGGAAAATAACTGAAAGAAAGGAATGACAGGTAAATAAGGAATAGGTTCAAGAGATTGTACTTTCAGACATTGTAGTGAAAGATGAATCCACAGATAGAAAGAAAGAAGTCAGAGCTCAAAGAGATAATGAATCTACCAATGAAGATGATGATGAATCTACAAATGATGATGATGATGAATACACATTAGAGCAGGAATTGTTTTGATTCATTTGTATTAGAGGCTCCCAAGTAATATGAATATTCGACAGGGGGTGTCTATGCGATAGCTATGACAGACCAAAGAACCATCCTTCGAGAAGCCTGTAGAGTTTGAGAATAAATATTAAGAGCAATCAGTTAGCAGAAGTACAATTTGATAGTATAATGATAAATGGGTTAGCATTATGGACAGTTGCGCAAGTAGAGTCCCTGACAGTATGGACAGAGATGGATTTGTAAGAAGACTTAGCAGGTTTTAATAGATATATGATAGTGGACGAGAGAATGGATTCATAGATTGGAATCAGAGAAGGTTCCTTCAGAAATTAGTTTAACCACTGAAAGGTAGATCATGGAGAGTACCAACTCGTATAAAAATGGAATACCACAGTTTGATGGATAGAGGTATGCTTTTGGGAGCATAAGGATGAAGACATATATACAGGCATAGGGATTTCAAGTTTGGCAATCAATTGTAGATGGATACACAACACCAACAGTTCCACCAACAATACTTCCTTGAATACATCTTCAAACTCTTTCAGGACTGCATAATTCTCCAAATTCGGCACCTTGTCTTCAGGTGTCTCCTCCATATGAGCTGCAAATATTTGACATCCTATTCTATAACATTTCTTCATCTACAATGTTGAAATTTCTCTAACGGTTACTGCCCTGGGAATTCCCTGCACTTTCCTTTGGTTCCCTTCTTCATCCAAGCAAGTGAATGCTTTGTTATGACAATCCAATAAAGCATGATGTGGGTCCAACCAATCCACCCCAATTAAATAGTCATAGGAACCTAAGGGTAAGATATTCAAATATTCCTTGGTGTTCGGTCTGTTCATGTCTATGAGACGTGACTTAACCATCTCATTAACCTTTCATTTGGTTCCTGTAGCCAACTGTACCAACCAATATTTTCCATGCCTGCTTCTTGGCAATTGAAAAATTTCTACCATCTGAGGAACTATATAACTATGACTAGCTCCTGAATCAATTAAAATAGCCATGGTTTGGTTGTTAATCATACCTTCCACTTCAATCATGTGTGACTGATATTATTCTTTCTTGTTATATAAGGCTGCATATATCCTTGGCACATTTCTACGCATGTCCTCCACTGTTTTAGCTTGCTGTACATTATAAACAGTCCTTCCTTTTTCACCTCTGTGAGGACAATCTCTGAATCTATGATATCCTTTACAACCCCAACATTGAATAGGTGGATTCCTTGGCCTTTGGACTTCTGCCTCTATTGTTTTGGGTTCTTTAGATGTTGGTGGTCCCTGTGGACTATTTCTAAAGAATGATGGTTTAAATCCTTTCTTCCTCTGATCCACCTTGCACTTCTTTTTGTCTTCCCAAGATTTTTGGAAAGTTGGCCTTGTTTTTTGTTGATCATATAGACATTTAGCTCACCTTACGGTCTCTTCCAATGTCTTGGGATCATCATATTGTATTTTGTCACTAATGAATGCTAGCAATCCACCCAAATACCTTTGAATTTTAACTGTCTCATCCTTGATGAAGGAGACGTACTTCAACAGTTCTAGGAATCTTCTTTCATATTCATCTATGGTCATACTTCCAAGTTTGAGTTCTAAGAAATCTTTCATTTTCTTGTCATAATACCTCTTAGTCAAGTATTTCTTCTCAAAATACTTCTTAAATTCCCTCCAAGTAATGCTCTTCTCTTTAATGTGTTGTACCTGCACAAGTTGATCCCACCACATAGATGCCTTTCCTTTGAGTTAATAGATGGAAATTCTACCCTCAGCATGGGAAGAATAATTGTGTAATTGAAAATAGTTCCTCATGCCCAACAACCATGTTTCTGCATCTTCATCCTTCTTGTGCTCACCATCAAATGTAGGAGGTTTGATTTTGTTCATTTCTCCTCGCAACTAATCCACCCAAAACCTCTTATGTTGTCTGACAGAGGATGGAATTGTGATGCTACCTGCTCTTTTCTTGAAATGCTTTCGGGAGTGATGGTGGTGTCTGCTAACATTTCCTGATCTCTTTTTCTCATATGAAGGTTTGTGACTTCCATATTTTCTTTAGTCACTTTCTTTTTCCAATTTCTTTTCTATTCTGTTCAAACTTTGCAATAACTTCATGTTGAAGTCATCCTGCTGCTCTTTGGCTCTCATAAGCCTTTCATTATCAGCTTTATGGCTTTGGACATCCTTTTGCAAATTTTTAATAGTCTCTACTATATTGAAGTTTTCATCCCTTTCCTCTCCATGTCCATTGTAGTTTGTTCCTTCAATGTCCAAATGGAGATTCATCCCTCTACTCTCATCTTGTTGACTATAGTTTCCTCGTGTCTCCTCCATTCCTATGGACTTGGTACTTGATCTGAACTAATCTAGTTGTTGTTAGTTCTACAAAATGTGCAACCATTAAAAATTATTAGTTTAACTAAATCAACAATCCACGAGAAATATGAACCATTTCGGCTCAATAATTATATCAGAATTATCTTTTCTGATTTCTTGGTATTTCCACCATGACAATTCTCAGACATGACCCAAGTTTTGAGAACTTAGCAAGCACTATATCATCGCGCAGAGATACATCGGGTGCAAGGTTGTTTGCCGAAAACACTTTTGCATAAGTTCCAATGTCACGTGCTTCAATATGTCAAATCCACCATTCGTGGGACAGGTGACAGTTAGTCAGCCCACTCCATCTGATTCACTCATACATCATATCCATTTGAGTTAGGTGAACTATGACATGTAACGAACTCAAAAAGTTTAATCATTTTAATTGGATTAGTCGAGCATGGAAACCCATTGCACTTGTGCGCAAGTCTGTCAGGGATTCATGATTGAGGTTCTATAATTACCAACTCTCGGGTATGGAAGCATCATATTATCCATCAAAGAGCAGTCTCCAAACTGGTTTGAACTTCTCATCTCTGCAAATGTATTTCAGTGTCCACAAAACTGAGGTATATGGACCCAGTTAAATCTAATGAGACTGGTTATTCAGGCAACATGTTAAATTTTCTTGCGAGTACGAAGGAAAAGGTAGTCACGCAGATAATGGTGACTAAATTTCACATAGTACCTATGTTACACATTATTTTCATCATCCCTATGACCGTTAATGATGTAAACCTATCTGTAGTCTTCAGAGGGGTCAGTGGCCTGAGTTCCTGAAGAAAGAAGGGAGAAGAACTTTTCCTGAGAAAAGAAGTTGCATTTTCCTTTATGAAAACCCTATTAAAGATGATTTTCGCATGTTTCACTATGGTTAGGGTGTGATAATCCCTAATTCTCACAGACTGCACCATAGCTGGGTTGTGAGAGGTTCACAGGTTTCTCTATAAGCAGGGTGCGAGAATGCTCATACGTGGGAAAAACAAGCATCTTCTCGATGCCTCTAGAAGAAGAAACTTCCATGGTGAGGTGGCATCCGAATGGTTTGGATCTTACTTGATTTCATGATTTAGTGGGATCATCCTAACCTCCTCACCTTATCCTCTTCAAATTATAAAAGGAGAATATCTCTCATGGAGAAAGTGGGCTTGGATGAGATTAGATTTTGGGATTACCTTGGATTGGATTGAGCTTTGGAGATTATTAGCTTGGCTAGATGAGCCATTTTGTCAAGATTTATTGTGAATATTATCAAATCTATTCTCTTAGAATTCTTGGAGTGGAAGTGTGTGGGGAACGAAGGGCAGTTAGAAGGGACCTTAAGACATCAAGGCCATGGTTGTAATCTCTCTTTCACATTTAATATGATTCTTTCCTATAAAGCTTGTTGTGTTTTATTGTATGATTCCTTTATCACATACATAGGTTTATAGTGAGTTTATGCTATTACTATCAATTTGGTTGGTTGTGTTCTTTTGCAGGTTCATCATTGTATGAGCATTGGAACGGAGCTAGGATGGCGATGGCGAGAGGAAGCGATGTTTAAACAATATGTTAGCTATCCCTCTTTAGTTAGTAAATTCAATATTTAAAACTTAAGGAAAGTGTCATGGTCTTGTGTGTTTTGTTCTAGATATAGGTGGATCTAGGGAGACCAGTTAGTGTCTGCACCTACCCATTTATCCTATAACAACCTGTTACTGAATTGAGATTAGAAATCAGGCTGAATCCAATCATGAGGGATCTGGTTATCAACAGACCAGCTGCTAAGAAGAAACGAAGAAAGCGACAGAATAAAGAACCCGTCATTTAAGAGATTGAGAGTGTTGGAGAGAATCAACCGGTCTGGTCAGATTATTTAGAGGAGATAACTAAGATGAAATGAGCCCTCAATACATTTGAGTATATTTCAACGATTTTTGGACAGATGATAGCAGAGGTAAGGAAGCTCTGGAGATGATAGACCTATTCTTGTATGGTCTCTTTGAATAGAACCACTGCTATTTTGAATCATCCTCCTTTGTAATTTTGGATTTTGAATGAATATATAAGCACAAAAGCAGATTTTGTACTACTTAAGACATGATTCCACTGATGATGTTATGAATCTTGTTTCCTTTAATATTATGTGTCTTCTTGTAACTTATTTTTCACTTTCAACTATTTGAATAAAACCCATAATTCATCTCATTTGCTTGACTCGTTTAAAATAATATTTCAATGCAGTTGTCTATTCCTCTTTCTTTGAATACTATGTAAATTTTTATTTTTTCTAATTAAACTCAGGCTCGTCATCTTAATTAGGTTTTCAGAGGATTTTGCGCACATAAAAATTCAACCTGTGTACCTTTATTTATCATGCAAACGACTTTATAAGGTAAATCATGTTTCCACGCACCTGTATCTGCTATACATTTCCTCTTCGTTGCACCAATCACTTGAGTGCACTACTTCTATGTTGCGCACCAATATCCTTTGCGCACTATTTCTATATCGCACTTGGATATTCCACATGCATTTCTCTCTATGCATTGCACCGTGCTAAAGTTCAATATGCCTTACTACATACAATAATCTGTACGCCCCACCAAATACTCTGTTGCTACCGCGCACAACTACCTGCGTGCATCCTTGTCTGCACTGTAGTGATACAACACATATTCCTACTGTGTGCGCACCAACCAACTTCACTATGCCTTACAATATTGCGCACACCATGTGCACCTTTACTATGTGTATGCACTCCACAAAATGCTAAATTTAGCGCGCGCATCTCTACATATTATTCTTCTGCACGGTGGCTCAATTTTCCATAAACGCAATATCCTGTATACCATACTGTAATCGATACCATACTGTAATATCATCTCCATTCGTCTGGTTTGGCCCATTCAGGCTCAGTGTCAAAAACTGACGCTCTGATACCATACTGTAATACACCACGTCCACCTGTTGTCCGGGGTATGTCACTTACTCAGACACTTAGCTTAGTTCTGACAACATAATGTAACACCCAGCATTCAACTTTAGAACCTAGGATAAACTATTATCCATACTTTATGTTTTAGAAAATATTAATATAATATTCCCTTGACTTTTGGCCCTCCCTTTCCCTAACTGGTGAAGTTCAGTCCCCCATCTCTTTTATCGTGGTCGGTCTACGCGCAGTGATGTATTTTATATTAATCATGAGTCATGTACAAAGTAGGTGCTCTTACCTTTAACATCTAGGCGCGCTAGCCTAATTCCAAGACATAAGCATTCTGGCTTATAATACTGGCTGACTAGCCTATAATTCATATTATATACACAAAGGTTCCCTGACCTTAATATTGCATGCACTTTAGTTACTACGTGTTGTATCCATTGTCTTTAAGGTTGCACGCACCTTAGTTACTATGCGTGGTATTTAGAAATGTGCACATTACATCCCTTTACTGTGAAGTATATGTGCGCACCATGCCATGAAAGGTGTATTACAAAAATTATGTCTAAACAACTCACTAGATTAAATATACTTGGATTATATTTACAATTGGGTTCGGCTGAGGGATATTACAAATCCATCATATCAGATTCATCTAACATACATTCAGATTCATCTAACATACATCAGTGCACTAAGAATTTAACCACATAAACAAGAGAACAACCATAAAGCACATAGTGACCACAACATAGGATATACGTGGTTCACCCCCACCCTGGGGCTACGTCCACCAACTCTTCTTCTTTATTTCTTTCTTTCAATATTCTACATGCATAGAGCCATGATATCTTACTCTGTAGAGGACAGGAGATATGTGCACCTTGCTAGATCCTCCTTCCCTATATTATAGCACAAATCCTTCCACAGTCTCTTACAATCACTTGCACTTAACTCTGCAAGTCTCACACAATATGCATAAAGCAATTACAATTACCACTTGCACTTAGCAATTAACACTTGGCATTTAGCACACTGGCGGCCTCTTCATACAACACCTATATATCTATTTATACATTACAAAATGGGCCTAAACATGGGTAAACCCCTGGGTCGACATCCCATACTCGTTGAATAACCTCAAAACCCAAAAAAATCCCTAAAAAGGGGTTGATATCCTGTGATCTCTTCTTCGACTTATGCTATGTCTTCGACAGCCTATCAAAGTCCCACAGTAGGTCAAACATGACCAAGGATCCTCAAAACTTGGTAAAGGGCCAACACTCTCCCTTCTCCTGACTTAGATCTGGTGGTTGACATGGTCATGTCTTCGATAGGGCTATTCAATCCAGATATCCCTACCCTTATCAAGGTCATCGACATGTATTCCTTTTAGAACATATAATGAAGATCTTTTGGAAGCCATGGCTGACGTTTGTCCCTTGACATGTATTCCTTCCATAGCATTTTCCTCTTGGAAGACATGATCAAGGAGAAGCTACGAGCATATTGTTTCTTCTCTATGGCAAGCTCATTAAAAAATGAAACATAGTTCATTAGCATAGTTTTCCTCTCTATAGAAAGCTCGTTAAAAAATGAAACATAAACCATAAGCATACTTTTCCTCTCTGTGGCAAGCTTGTTAAAAAATGAAACAAAAATATGGGGATTGAACCTGGAACCTTGAGAATAGTTTTTCTTCTCTGTGGAAATCTTGTTAAAAAAATGAAATAGAGGTCATGAACATAGTTTTACTTCTCTATGGCAAGATCGTTAAAAAATGAAACAAAATCTATGAGCATAGTTTCACTTCTATGTGGCAAGCTCGTTAAAAAATGAAACAGAAGTCGAGCATAATTTTCCTCTCTGTAGCAATATCGTTAAAAAATTAAATAGAAGCTGCAAGCATAGTTTTCCTCTCTGTAGAAAGCTTGTTAAAAAATGAAACAAAAATATGGGAATTGAACCCGAAGACTTAAGCATAGTTTTCCTCTCTGTATCAAGCTTGTTAAAAAATGAAACAAAAATCTGGGGATTGAACCCGAAGCCTTGGGCATAGTTTTACTTCTCTGTGACAAGCTCATTAAAATATGAAATTGAGGTCTTAAGAATAGTTCTTTTCTTGTGTCAAGGTCGTTAAAAAATGAAACAGTCATCTCTCCTAACAAGTCGAGTCTTTTGCTAGATCTCATAGATATCGAGTCGAGTGTTTACCTAGATCTTGTAGATTTTGAATCGATTCTTTCATTAGGTATTGTATTTGAACCTTAATTTCATCCACCCTTATCCTTTTTCTACATCTAGTACAGAAATTGTTGACAACCTCAAATTCGGTGTTATCACTGAAATTTCGTCCGTAAATGGTTACAGGAATCCAACATCTTCAAAAAATGATTAGTTCACCCATGGAAAAAAATGACCAAAAATTCATTTCCAAAAGGCCCCGAACTATACAATCAACAATAAAATCAGAATGTGCTAAGACTACACAAGGAGCAAGCGTACATGTTCCATTCAGAAACGCAGGAAAAAGTGCACATGTGCATGATTCACGACTGTGGATGCATAAAAATACACATCCCTCAAAACGACGCATTTATGATATTGGTCGGCCTCCCACCCACTTCTGGTTCAGCTTCCAAGTCGATTTGACATCCAAATCTAGGTTGAATTTGGCTGGGTGGCTAGTCAAAGACCTAAGGGTTCCCTAAATAGCCCCTTGTTCACACTAAAAGCTGGTTGAATAATACCTCGAAGTTATGCTATAAAAAGAGGCCATGGGTGCACTACATTTTCAAGGAATTCATTTGCATTGTTATGATGCTGATATTCTCTTGGAATATCCTCTTTCCTCATCAAGAGCATCCTAGCATCATTTCAGTTAGCCATTCATATCACCTCTAGATTGAATGTACTTTGGATTCTCTTCACCATTTCATTTTAGTTCCTTATTTGTAAGAAGAGCTCAATATTTGGGGGTCCAAGAGCCCTCCCTTGGAGGAAGAGGGGACCCAAAGTCTCCCTTTCTCCTTGGTTCTTTCTTTCCACTAATACAATCCTTTCCATTGGTGGCATAAGTCTTGTTTGTTTCTTGTTCTAATGTCCTTATGCACTCTAGTTTAATTTCTTTTATCCTTCTTAGTTTAATTCTTTTCTTATCTTTTATGCTTTACACTTCTAACTCTTTCCTATACTGCTATCTTGCCTAGCTGACCCAACTGGGCTTCTAAGCACCCTTATCTTGCTCATTTAGGTGACAAAAGAGGTGCAATAGATTGGTGACTCGATTGGGGAGAGGTATCAATTTCCTACCCCATTTGGGTTATTTTAGCTCTTCTTTCTGTTATTTAACCTATAGGTACCATAACTGGCCCAAGCCGACTTGCAAAAAGTTAAATTCAAAGCTGAGTTGAGAGAATTTCGTTCGAAATTTTCTTCACAGTTGTGTGTCAGACGTGCATGGGTTTTTCAAACCACAGGCATGTCTTCAGTGCATGTGTGTCGAACCCACTTTTCTTCACAGAGAACCCTATGCACCTGTGCCCAAAGGTCACTTTCAACCTGCACATTGGCGTCATATGCACCCCTGTCTACTCTAAGACCCGCACATCTGCTCAGAAAATTACACATTGTAAGGTTTTGTGATCTATGGAGGGCCCATAGCCTTCTTAAAATGATTCCATGCATATTCTAATCTGCACCACACTTACATTCCCTCTCCATATAAAGGAATTAGTCAAAACATAGGCACTTAGGGGTTAAAATCATTATTTTTCCTCTTTTTGTTTGTCATTTTTCCACATGGATGGCTTGCTTTGACTAAAGTTAAGCTGGAAACATTCTACATCACATATAAAACTTGCATTGGGACCAGAAATTGGATATCAATCGTTGAGTATGCTCTTCTCTCGGGCCCTAAAGAGATCTTGAGAATCAGAAAGAGATTGAAGGAAAATTTCATCTCCCTTAAAAAGACAAAAATCTTTAGGAGAGGACAACAACCCCCTCGGGACTCCTCTTAGTTTATTTTTCAAACACATGTTGAAATTGTAAGGGCCCATACATGCCCACATGCTACAAAGATAGGATAGTGATTGAAGTTTACTTTCTTAGATTAAATCACTAGGGAAGTTTAAAGGTTTTTGTAACAGGTCCATACATGCCCACATATGCACAATCTAGGATAGTTTCAAAGATTTCTTAGATTAAATCACATTAGGGAGTTAAAGGAATAGTAAGGACCCACATGTCCACATGTTAGTTTCCTAGGGACTTTAAAATTTTGCAAGGTTGTACCAACAAAATTTAGTTAATTATGTAATCAAGACTTGTAAGGACCAAGCGAAGTACACATGCAGGAAGGTGACACCTAATTTATTAAAAATATTGGCACATTTTCACTTGTTCAGACACAAAAGTCACTACTCACTCACATAGTTTTTCATCTCGAAACGTGGAGGTTGAAGTAAGTTTCCTCCAAAGGGATTCTGAAACACCCCACCCTTTTCCTGACGAAACTATCCACTCCCCCTTAATTTCAACAAGGTTGACTCACACCCCCAATCTCTCAAAAAACCACATCTAAAGTTTTTTTCTAAATACTCACTAATTTTTCCTCCACATGAGGTGCCAAAAGATTTTTTTTAGTCTAGGTAGGATCTCGGGGATAGGCATCCAAATAAATCCTCGTTATCTGGTTCTCACATCTTGAAACAATAGAAGTTGTCAAATAGGGAACTTTAAATCCTCCAAGTCAAGTGTTCCTACACCATAAGGTAGGGAGATACCCATGAAGGATCGAAGGCCGAGGTTCGGTTGTTCTGTGCATCCCCCCTTGAGGCACCCACCTCTTAGACGAGATCCAACTCGTGACCCATTTCTTGGAACGAAAATATAAATGTCGCACTTTGACTGAGTTACCTAGTGACCAAATTTTAGGACATCTACCTAGGTGGAAATTGTGGGCTGCAATTGCACCTTGATTGGATTTTGTGTGGCTATTGGGAAATATCACCATTTCTTTCATGATATGCACCCTATACCCCTCATTATAACCGATTACTTCATCCTTCACTAGTTCCTCTTACGGTGGCTCCAGACCCCACTGTTGAGTGCTATTGGAAGGTCTAGTGTTGTTTGAGAGGAAGGATGTTATGTCTTTTAGGACACGAGCATTTGATTTCTTTGTTCTCCCACGTGGACAAAGTCCACCTAACCACATGTATGCTTCTTTATTTTATGTATGTTTCTCTTTTTACATATGATTGTGAGATATATTGTGGAGGTCCAAGTTATACAAAATATCTGGTTCATTAAATTTTCTCTCATCACCATTTTCACACATCCACTTTGCTAGTCGGACATCATAGGGGACCCACAGAATCCTCGTCATTCCAGACGCTTTCTAAATCTCCCTCCCATCCTTGTGGGAGTTCCTAGTCTTGCCAAATCATTGATCATACTTTCCCACACCCCTGTAAGTGATACTTTCTTGGGATCATCTTTTCTTGGTTCCACTTTGATTGGGTCCACTTCCCAAGGTCCAACATCTCCACACTCTCCTTTACACAGAAGAAGGGGGCCAACTTCTTCTCAAGGGAGGAGTACAAAACCACCTCGTCCCCCTCCAGGGTCAAGTATGAAAAACACTCACACCATGGCCAGAACTAATCCTTTGACACCACCTCATATTCCATACTTGGCTTCCCTCAACATACTAGATCTGACTAAACTCACCAATGATCCTATATTGCACAACCCCACATGGCCTGCAATGCCTACCAAACTGCCTTTAGATATCCACAAGTTTGAAGGAAAACCGAGAGACGATCCTGCCAACCATACCATGACCTTTCACTTATTGTGCTCTTTAAACAACATCACGAACGATTCCATCTGATTAAGTTTATTTCAATGTACACTCACTATCCCATCAGCTAAGTGGTGTGTAGAAGAAAAATATGGGTCCCATGTGACATTTGAATCCTTGGCCAAAGAATTCTTGACCTTCTTTCAACTACCAATTCGTCATGACAATGGCCTCGAACTACTCTTGGAATTTAAACATACCTCCACCATGCACATCGCTGACCACATTCACGAATAGCGTCGACGATATAGTCTCTGCAAAGCTAAAGCTACTCCACAACAATGTCTCAATTGGTTCCTCAAATCACTTATTTCCCTTCTTGCCAAAGATGTAGCCACCACCTTCCCCTAGTCTGAAGAAGAAGCCATTAGCAAGGCCCAATAGTTTGAACTCATTTACTCAGAGTTAGGGTACTTGTATACGGTCCTATCTGATGCCCTGAGACCCATGCCATTCAGCCAAGACAAACCTGGGATGTCTCACTCAGCAGATGGATTGATTGGTACCACTACACACCACAATTCACATCCCCAACAACCACCAATGTATGGAACACCTCAATATCCACCAGCATATGGAAAACCTCTTTATTATAATCCTCCCCCCTATCCACAACCATACCCATTAACCTTTCCTCCACCCACCAGCAGACCTCCTCTATCACCCACAATACACCCCGCAACCCAACCTAGTTTCGATACCCCCTCTACCTCTACTTACGCCCTAAACACTAGTGAAAGCATCACGCCTTCCTACACATCCTACAGATCATTACCACAGAATAATCCATACTTTCCTTTCCCTGCCCCCCCCCCCAACCCATTCCTTCCCCACACAGACAACCACATGATGGGGTTAATTTTGTTCAACCCTCTCCCGTTCAACAGTATCAAAATTTTGAACAAATGAATACGACTAATCCATCCCATGAATCAAAAAATTCTAGGAAGAAAGGAAAAAATCAAAACAATAATAATCCCGGACTAGGAGGAAATCAAAACCAACCCCAACCGAACCAACCTGTCGGGGGTAACCAACACCAGGGGAACTAGAACCCCCAAGGGAGAAATAACAACAAATTCCAAGGGAAGAACAACAACAATATTCAAACAAACTTCCCTTGTGCCCTTTGTGGTGAATATGGACATTATACTCACCATTTCCCCCAAATAGCTGACTTTAAAGGGATGAAATAATATGGAAATGGACCACATCCCCCAGTAATGCTTGCCCCCCAGCAGGCCCCACAAAAATATATGCAGCACCCACCCCCAACCATGTTGAAAAACCCCATACCACATCAAGGGGTTATGAACACCCAACAAGAGATGCAACCTACCCCACCACAGGCAAGACCATATCACAATCCAGACACTTCTACAGATCAAACTATCCTCCTCACTAGTGTGGAAGAAATCTTTCTACAAACACGTGGTCATCAATACAACACACCCTCTACCCCTACTCCCACTACTTCGGAGGCCACCCCAGTCATGACTGGCCCACCTTTGATGATTTTGTGCCCTAATACTAAAACACCTCTTTGAATCCCTTGCATCTCATTGCACAGGAATGTCCACAACTCTCAAGCTAGGGCAACCCACAATTATAGTCTGGTCGATGACTTGGCACAATCTCCTACTTCCATGTCAGTCTTATAAGTTCTTCAAACCTATCCTACTCAATGGAAATCATTACTTTTCGTCCTGGGGGTAGTCAACCCTGTCGATACTCGACTCATCACATTTGATCTCGACAGTGGAGAATCTCGTCTCCCCGCTCTTGTCGCTTTTCAAATACTATTTAAAATTTGGAATATCACAGTCCACCGCTGCATTATCGACGAAGGTGCATCCACTTGCATCATGTCCAAAACCGTATGGAAGAAACTTGGATCTCCAGAGCTAATACCCTTCGCCATTACTCTAAGGGCTTACGACAGATGACCCTCATCTCCCGAAGGGCACTTCCAAAACTTCCCCGTCGAACTTAGGGGAAAAACCATCCTTATTGACATTGAGATTATCGATGCCCCACTCGACTATAATATTTTTTTTGGTCGTAGCTACATGTATGCTATGAAGGTAGTTGCCTCTTCCATGTTCTGAACCATGATGTTTTCCCATAACAGAAAGATCATTGTCATTGATCATGTATCACATTATGAGCCTAACCCTTCATCCAACGTCGACAACATCCTCCCTTTTGTCCACACTAATCCAAACGCCTATACACTCATCGAGATGGGCCCCAGAACTTTTAAGGACCCATCGTTGCTAGGGACATACCATAGAGCACCACTGCTCATCCATCCCTCAACACAAGTATGTGTCGTTTCCACCAACAGAACAACAACTGAAGATACTCTCCCTCCCATCGAGGCCTCTTTCACCCCTAACGTTCCACTAGTCGCATAATACCTCGCTTAGGAATCTCCTAGAACTTGTTTAGCTCTACCTATCCCTAATATTTCCCTCCCCCAGGGCCATATCCCGATGTGGGAAACAATCCCCCAAGCCATTACCCAAATCCATTTATTTTACCCCCCACTAGGTGTACAATATTTCTAGGTAGCCGCAACGCTCACCCTTCCTAACATGGTGTTGGAAATCCCAGTATGGTATCTACATCCGCCTGAGATGGTCCCTCAACCATCCCTCCCTCCCTAAAAAAAAGGAATCCCAATGCAGATTCCCATACTTACCCCTACCATCCCACCCACACTCCCACTCACTAGCACCCCTGCTACAACTAGGGGTAGACAAAAAAATAAAGAGCCCACCGCTCCACTTCCCTCACATGTCCAACCTCCTTGCATGCTATGTGAGAAAAACGTACACCCCACCAACAAATTCCCATCTCTACCTAAGCTACGCAATCTAATTCAACTCCCTCTAGCACCACTACCACTCATCGCTTCATCCAATACTGTTGTTATCTCCCCTAACATAAATAGCAAAGGATTGTGAACCAAATTTGCATGTGCCATCTATTCATAATATGTCCATTACACTCACCACTATCTAACGTTACCTCAATTACGATTGATGCTAACAGCTGTACGCCAGAGCTTTCAATAAGAAATCACCCCAACACATGTCACTGACATCCATTATGTCACAACCTCAGTCAACGAACGTATGAGATGTCCCTGATCTCTATTTGAATCACTTGATTATTTCACATATCAATGTCCTATGATCATTGAATATAGGTGTTACCAACTAGCCCTAATTCAAAATCCTACACCCCCCCCTCTAGCAGGACCAATGAGTACCCCTACCCCATCACTTGATGCGGTTCATATATTCTCACTAGAACATGAGGCACACCCTACTCCCCCATGGTTCCTGGATGATTTATATGAGGATTTGCCCCCAAATCCCCCCAATTCTCTAATTCATTTCCCCAGGGAAATTCTACGCCCGACTACCATTTGCAACCCACCATATCTCGATATTTGGTTTATGTCAAGTGAGCCATCGCAACCTCCTCTAGAGCTTCACCTCCAGAAAACAACCCCACGGTGACTATCACCAAAGTTACTCCTCTCGATCCCCTATATTTTCGACAGTTTTACTGCAACAAAGACATCCTTGAGGAGTTAACTAAACCCGATTTCTCATGGGACGTGCTCCACCACAGAGTGCATTTTCCTTCACAGGAAGCCTTCGTGCCTCCTGACCAAAACCCCATATACGCAATCGAAACCAAAGATTTTCTCCCAACGGGGCATATAGATTGGTTCCATAACCCTATCCCTGCCCTAGACGCTTTTGAAGAAGGCAATATGGACAATATTTCCCCCACCATCAAAATTGATATTTCCATCAAATCTGGGATCGTAGAGGAAATCATCATTGGCGCTGCATGCTCTCCAGAAGAAATCACTACCTACAAAGCTCTCTTCCAAAAATACTGGGACATTTTTTCCTGGTCATACACAGAGATTCTTGGCCTTGACCCCTCTATTGTCGAACATCATATAGACACCTGGCCTGATATCACACCTATACATCAAAAATAGTGTCTGCTACACCCATCCAAAGTAGCGACCATCAAGGCCGAAATTGAAAAATTAGGCACTGCAGGGTTCATCTACACCATTGCATATACGTCATGGGTCTCCAACCTTGTCCCTGTCAACAAAAAACATGGCACTATCCACCTCTGTACGGACTTCCGCGATCTCAATCACGCCTGTCCCAAAGACAACTTTCCAACACCCTTTATCGACCAAATTATCGATGATTGCACTGGTCACGAGGCTTTGTCCTTCATGGATGGTTTCTCCGGCTACAATCAAATTCAAATTCACCCAGCTGATCAGTACAAAACTGCATTCACTACCCCCTGGGGCACTTTTACGTATCGTTTCATGCCTTTCGGCCTCAAGAATGCAGGAGCCACTTTCCAATGCGCCATGACATACATTTTTCATGATCTCACTCAAATCATTCTTGCCTACTTAGACGATCTCACCACTCACTCCAAAAAATGCACTCAACACCTGAATGACTTACGCATTGTATTCCAGAGGTGTCGTTAGTACAATATCCAATTGAATCCCCTCAAGTGCATATTGTGTGTCACTGCTGGATGCCTCCTTGGATAGATCGTCTCCCATCACAACATCATAGTCGACCCCCTCAAGGTCCAAGCCATCACGAAAATTACCCCACCACGGAATTTACACCAACTACAGAGCCTACAAGGAAAAGATAACTTTTTACACCGCTTTGT
Source organism: Picea engelmannii (assembly GCA_009831015.1). Taxonomy (NCBI): domain Eukaryota; kingdom Viridiplantae; phylum Streptophyta; class Pinopsida; order Pinales; family Pinaceae; genus Picea; species Picea engelmannii. Next base: position 519,001 of record ML788623.1, read on the forward strand.
CCCCGATTACGCCACTTGGGCACATGCTTTCCTTCGCCTCTTATGTCATGATATCCCATTCCAATGGGATGAACATGCCCAAAACACTTTTGGTGATCTCAAAACGGCCCTCTCCAATGCCTCTTTAATTATTCCACCCGACTATAACCGTGACTATATCCTCTATATCTCGGCCTCAACCGTCTCAGTAACAGAAGTTCTCGTCCAACTAGGGGACAATGATCGTGAGCATGTAATTTACTACATTAGTAAAAATCTTTCAGGAACACCCGTGAAATACAAACATGAAGAGAAATCGGCCCTTGTAGTTGTCCTCGCAGTCCAGAAATTTCGCCATTACATATTTCTTCGAACTACCAAAGTCATAGTAGATTACAACCCCATGCAATACTTGCTTAGTCGTTGGCAAATTAATGGTAAATTTTCCCATGGATATTCATCCTTCAGGAGTACAACCTCAAATTTTCAGCACGCAAGAGAAATAAATCCCTCTCCCTCATCGAATTCATCATGGAATTTCCCTCCGATACCACCCATACCCCGGTCAATTCTGACTTCCCTGACAAACATCTCTTTTACATCTCCTCAGATGACCCTTGGTACGACAATCTTCTCGTCTACCTACGAACAAAGAAATTCGGGAACCACCTCTCTCGAGATGATCGTTAACATATTCATCACCAGTCTCCCCTCTACCTACTTATCAGTGATATCTTATATCAGCGAGGGGTCGACACTGTACTCCATCAATGTTTGACTATCGACGAGGTAGACCGAGTCTTGAACGACGGCCACAACGATGCTTGTGGGGGTCACCTCTCCAGGATGTCCACCACTCAAAAAAATATTCGAATCAATTATTTTTGGCCTGTATTGTTTCATGATTGCATCCACATTGTGAAACTATGTGAAAAATGTCAACTTTATGCCAACAAAGCATGAACACCACCTGCTCTTTTACACCAAGTCATTACTGTCGGCCCCATTTGCAAATGGGGCATAGACTTCATGACTTGCAACCCTCCATCCAGCAATGGACACAAATACATCATCATCACAATTGATTACTTCACTAAGTGGGTTGAAGCCATGCCTACATTTAACAACACCGCTAACACTACAACACGCTTCTTCTTCAACCACGTCACCTCCTGCTTTAGAGTCCCACTATAGCTAGTCTCTGATCACGGAAAACATTTCGAGAATGAGATCTTTGTCGAACTCTCCTCTCGGTTAGGCTTCTCCCATGAGTTCGCCTCCCCATACTACCCTTAGTCCAATGGATAGGTAGAGGCGATCAACAAGGTCCCCAAAACCATGTTGCAGCACATCGTTATCAAACATAAGACCAATTGGCATCATATGCTATTTTCCGTGCTATGGGATTATCGCACGACAGTTAAAACTACCACTAGTTTCACACCATTTCATCTAGTCTAGGGGGTTGAGGCCACTCTTCCCATCGAGTGAGAAATTCCCACCTTACGCACCGCTATTGAGTTATTTCCCAACACTACTCCAATGGAGTAGCATTTGCTGAACTTAAAGTCCTTGGATGAGGATCGTCGATCTTCATTACAGAATAATGAGGTAGCCAAAAAATGGTCAAAGACCACCTTTGATCGCCATGTCAACCTCGCTCATTCAATGAAGGTGACCTCATCCTTGCTTATGATATTTCTCACGACACCCTCGACCATGGAAAATTTGAGTCACTTTGGCATGGACCTTACATCATCCAACATTGCCTCACTAAAGGTGCATACATTCTGGCCTCTGCCGAAGGCCACCCTCTCAAAGAACCCATCAATGGGTTGTACTTAAAGAAATTTTACGCCTAAGCATAGCCATTCTACACTAGGATTTTCTTTTTCATACACTTTTTTAGAGTTTTTAATCTTCTTTCCACACACCTTGTGTCTAATTTACCATTTGTGTTATTGACAGATGCCTCCTCCATCGGCCTACCACATCGGTTACACTAACGAAGCTAGCCATTGGAAACAGAATCTTGCTTCGGCCGCTTGGGCCCTCTATTCCCCCTCACATGAACTGCTCCACTCCAGCGGCATATGTTTGGGCTCAACAACCAAAAACCAAGCAGAATACACCACCTTCATTGGTCTCTTCACCGAGGCTAGCCATCATCATATTCGTCACCTTAGCATCTTACTAGATTCCCAACTTGTCATCCTTCAACTCAACAATGTGTACCGTGTCCGCGATCCTTGCCTCTTTTGCAAATACCTGCAAGTTAGAATTTTATCTTGACATTTTGATTCCATTACATTTACACATATTCCAAGAAAACTTAATCAAATAGAAGATAATATGGCTAACCTAGTGTTAGATTGGAATTTATCACATCAAGCTACCAGTATGCATACATCAAACATCAATAATCTGTCACAACATATAAATTAGACATCATCAACAAAAATGATAAAACACATGAGAACAACACAAAGATTCCAAAATGTATATCCATATATATATATATATATATATATATATATATATATATATATCGGTCAAATGTGCCATCAAAATGTTTATATAGTACATATACAACATCCGTAGGCCGATGAACCACCTTGCCCCTATCGATACAAAACTGGCGTCACCACACCAAGTAGGCTAGTAGGCCTATATAAATACCAAAAAATAAAAAAAATACATATAGAGACACTCATGGTGCCTCTAGAGAACCTCCACCTGACCCTCTCTCAAGAGGTGGTACCCCACCAGCTATCGGTCCCTCCATCCCTAGGGGCAACCACCCAATCATCGCAGAACCTGCTACTGCTGCTCTCCATACCACAGTCTACCACACCAGAGGAACACCGATGCACTGCTCTAGGACTCCCTCATCCTGGATCCATGACCACATGCCCTCGGGTACTCCCTATAGCACTGCCTCCAAGCGGTGGTGAATATCCTCAAACTCTCCCCTGGCCTCATCCATAGGAGCATGCGACGACCTTGCACCAGGGTCATCAAAGCGACATCTCCTAGCTACTCTCTCCTCATCAATGGGTCTCACATAAACACCCTCCCATCGTCGCCTCTCTCCTGCCTGCAACTCTCCCCGCGGAGGTCTCACCAGCCCCTGATGAGCTAGCACTCTAACCATCTCAACCTCGCGCTCGTGAGGCCCCACATCTGCACATACAAAAAAAATATGATAACATCATCATCCAACCATACATAAAAATATACATGCTATACTATCTAAAAAATCAAAATAGCACATCATACCTCTGTGGTCGAACACCTATCCTGGGGTAACACCATCTCTGTATCATCCTGGAAGTCCACCCTAAAATACGGGTATTGCAGTATGATCTGTGGCATCTGACGCCACACCTGTGCAGCCTCAGCCTTGAAATAATGGCCACCCTCCCCACCACTGTGATGAATCAAAATCATCGCCCACCACCTCAGTCGCAGCTCTCTCACACCAGGTGTTCCCAAAAGCACTCTCACGCGGAACATAGGCACCCTCTCCAGGAACCATGCCACCAAGATAGACCCAAAAGTGAACTCCCCTAAATCTACATCTCGACACCTATTCAGCTGCCCTAACATCTTGGCATGCAACATCAATCCCTAGGAGAAATTCTCACCTGCCACTACCCTCTCCATAATCCTCAGCTGACCGCCACTGATCCGCTGAGTCGCGAGGGACCCATATACTCTCACAACCATTGTTGACACACAATGATGAACAAGAGCATCCATCGCCCCAATACTCACCACAAAACCTGACATGAAGTTCTCTCTCGTACAATACCTCCAGGCTAAGGTAACCAACTTATTGTCCCCTGGTATCACGGGCTCTGCCGGTAAAGGGGTTCCCCGAAAAAGGGAGCCCCATCAGAAAGTATACATCCTCCAACGTAGTCAAAGGCAATTTCTCACCCCACACCATTAAACAATGTATATCTAGACTCCACATCCAAATCAAGAACTGCAAGAGGTACTCCTGGGCCCATATCAGGGGACACTCAAAGAAATTTAGTAGCCCACAAGCTGCCAAAGTATCACGGACCGTCGGCTCCTCATTGGTCACTACCTCCTGCAGGTGTGACCAATCTCTCTCCCTCCAATGAATCAACATCATCAAGACTGGTCACGTGCATCCACATATATAGTACTCGATGAACTATCATCACCCATAAAAAAAACATCTAAACAATCCAAAAGGCCAATTTTTTACACTTTTCAACTTTGCCTCAAAGGTGCGGTTGTTTTCCCCATAGGCGTGCACATATGCATGCATGTTCATCCCATAGTCATGCACACATGCATGTGTGTCAGTGATATAGGGGCGCATGCATGCACCCCTGTCATATAAACAGATGCGCCTTAGGGCACGACTATTTGTCACACAGTTGAACACATATGTGCGACTGTTAGGACCACAGTCGCACACGCATGCGCAGTTGTGATTCGCACAGGAATGCATCCCATGCATGCCTATTTTCCTCACTTGAGTGCCCCCATGCACGGCTATCAAAGATACATCCACGCACACATGCATGGGAATCCTTTGATCGCCTGCGCACTGGTGGGGCCACACTCACTAAAACCCCATGTATGACCCCCGTAAAAACCTGCCCAAAAAACAAAACCCTAAGTCCTAAGCAAGAGGATACAATGACTAACCTGAAAATCATGGATCCTAGAATGACTACCTCAATCATCCAGAATCTCCAAATATCCTCTCAAATCGCCTATCCACTCACTGCGACAACCGATACAAATGAGGTATCATTGTGAGCCCTACAACTATATATAGTCCATTTTGCCAAAATTCCAGACTCAATCCTAGGAGCTCCGAACATCTATTTTTCGATCCGTCTTCAGCGAAGGGACCAGAATCCTGCCACCTACACAATCATATTCCCCAGGCCACTTTCCACTCTCAGCCCCTGGGGAGAATTTTTTGTTGTTTTTTTTTATCATACTCACACTTAGGTATGCATGCTCACATTCACATCTTGTTGAATAACTGTTAAATGTTCTTTATCTTTAGCTATTATTCACGTCGGTTATTCAGTTTTCATGTGTGCAGGTACTTGTTCATCCTCCATCCATGCTACCCTTTCAGGTATATCATCGATAATGGCATGCAATCATTCCCTTTGAATATCATTTGCATCTCCAGTAACACCCTCTGAAATTTACCTGTAGGGTCCATATGTCCGGCTCTATAGTACCATCACCTCCACTGCATTTTGGTATTGTCACCCGGTAGCACTCTTTCCCACATGAGTTGTCCCATTCATAGTCCCCCTTGGCATTTTGACACACATGTTTATTTTACCCTTTAGAGATGGGAGTCTCGTTAGTCTTACGCATTTTTTAAGAATCAGCCACATACTCCTTCTCCTCATTTTGCTAACTTACCCAATGGACTCCTAGGTTACCTCGTCATGGTTCTATGTTGACTGCACTTCCACAGTATCATTCACCATCCATTTCATCCACCATCAGTTTTCCCATCTGCAGATTGTCCCCCATACATTTCTCTAATACAGAAACCTACCTATGGGGCCCCAACCCTCCACTTATTTTCCCAAGCACCTTGCACCATCATCAGGCCCATCCATCTTACACTGGGGCACCCGTTTCTGTATCTGCATAGTTGTCCCACCTTATTTTTTATTCTTTTCATAATTGTACAAACCCTTTTTTCCGCATTTTCATAGCTTTATGTTGTCGCCTTTAGTGACCTTATTTTTTTGGCAAAGAAACCCTTGTCACCCTTGGTTGGGGCATTTTTTACTTCTTACCATCAATGAAAATATCCATAAAACCCCAAGCATCTTACAGCCCATACACCTTTTTGATCTCTACATTTTTCCATTGTGTCACGCCTCTGGCACAACTCATCCTCGTCTAATCGTCCCCTTAGCGCTAGATTCAGTTTTATGGTTGTTGCCACTTTGCATATCTCCCCAACCAAGGGTAGTCTTGAGTTTCACCACATCTTGACTTCGTCCATCTACCTCATCAAATCCTGATCTCATCCACTGGATTTCAGAAAGATATTTTCTTCTTGGAGTCACATCTCCCTTTCTATCGACATCAACATGGTTTCTAGAAGGGAGACAATATCTTGACTCTCATTACCTTTACAAGGAGGAGCCTCAGATGGCACAGGGAAAACCACCATTGTTCTCTGCTGTCATTGACCCCCATAACAATCGACTTCAACACTATATCATGTTAAAATGGGTCTTACTTTGAGACTATTGACATTGTTTTATCTTAACCGAAGACCTCTAAAATTTGATAGACTATCAATGTATGCACATTATCGACACTTCTAATAGGTGTCCTTACCCTTTTTTCATATTTTTGTTCACCATCAAAATTGTCCTCTGTTATTATGAAAATGCATCGGAGGGCGTTGCAGTGATCTACATCCACAACACAGCTTCAGTTATTGTATTACATCTTTTTGAGTTACATGGCACACGCATGGGGCATGTCCGCCTCGTTTGTACATAGTTTTATATTTTTCTCCCACACCTTGGGAAAGGCTTGGGTCCTACATGTTCCCTTCTCCTTCCAATGGATCGCTCTTGACACTCCCCACCGCACTCTTTCTTACACAGGTACTCTCAGTAGAAGAAACATTGATTAATTTCAACTATACGTATGCTCCTAACCTCATCCATCAAGGGCATCTATTATCACTAAATTTTCATCCGCAAATGGTTACAAGAATCCATCATATTCAAACAACTATTAGTTCTCCTATGGACCAAAAATGACCAAAAATGCATTTCCAAAAGGCCCAAATGTTGGATTACTGAGAGGGGGGGTGAATCAGTAATAGAGCAATTAATCCCTTTTAACCATATTGTTTGCACTCTTCTCGTCGCTGTGTGAGCAAAAAGTGAGTGCTTACATGCCTAGTTGGGCTCTACTAGTCATGATAGCTGTATGGTAAAAGGTTAGAAAGAAAACAACAAAGCTATTAACGAGAATTAAACAAAAACTAAATGAAACTATGAGCATAGGAACAAAAATAAAAACACATGAAAATGGACCAATATCACCAATATATAAGCTGGTCTGAT
>ML788623.1:551332-572468 GCA_009831015.1 Picea engelmannii
CTATTTTCTTCATTCTTCTTTTCTAGCAACATAGAGTGCTTCTCTTCATTCTCTACAACTGATGTGGATGTTTCTATCTCTTCAACTTTCTTGTTGAGCTTGTCGATTTTGACTCTTAGTGTGACAACTTCTTCTTCAAGATTATCAACATCTTCTTCTTTCTTCATTATCTGATACTTCATGACTTCTTTTGTTCTCTTTGCTTCTTCAAGTTGGATTTTCAATGCAATTATTTCTTCTTCCATTCTTCTCTCTTCCTGACCAAACTCTTCCTCAAGTTGGTTTAAATCATTGGTTCTTTCCTTCAATATCTTTTCTCTCTTTTTTGCGTCTTCCTTTTGTGCTGCTATGTTGGCTTCTAAAAATTTATTTTGATATTCTAGAGTTTCTTCAATTCTTCTAGCCTCTTCTAGTTGAGCTATTAAATTCTTGATGACCTGCTGATCCTTTTCAGAACCTTGAACAATTTTCTTTTGCTTCATAAATTATTTCTTGGATGAGTTGTTTTCTTCTCTTTCTTTCCTTAGATATTTAATTGCACTGGTCAATTTTTCTTTGTAATCAACTTATGCTTCATCATACTCTTCCCCTTCTGAATCTATCTGACATGATAAGCATCTTTCTTCTTGTTCTGCATCTTCATCTTCTTTGGCATTTTCTGAATTTGCAATGGGTGAAGAATATATGTCATATAACTTATCCCAAAGTTCTTTGGCTGATGAACATTTACCAACCTTTTCTCTTACCAGTTTAGGTAATCCTTCCCAAATGAAATTCATTGCTATTTTTTTATTCTTCTTCAATCCCTTCTTGGTTGTAGTCTTTGCCCTTTTTGAACTATCATATCCTGTAACAACTGATAGCCAAATATAATGTCCTTGTGCCTGTAAAAATACTTCCGTCCTTTTTCTCCACATCTCATACTTAAAACCATTCTGACCATTAAACATTGGTACTCCATTCTCAGAATAATCCATGATCTCCTTCTAGTGGTTAAACTGTTTGCTGAAGGAACCTTGCTCTGATACCAATTGTTGGATTACTGAGAGNTAACCATATAATCCAAGTGTTATATCAATGAAGCATTATCATCCAATAACTACAGAGTAAATAAGAAATGAACAAATGAACAGTCATACACATACATAGTACACCGGTGTTTTACGTGGAAACCCAAATCAGGAGAAAACCACATAATTCTTTTTCTTATATGTCTTGAAGAATTACATTCATTGGAAGCACCAACTTCCTTTGTTTTCCAGCTGTAATTGGAGGAGGCTCCAACCCCCTAGTTTCTCAGGCTACAACCTGAGGGAAGCTCCAACTCCTCAATTATCTAGTTACAACCAAAAGGAGGCTACAACCCCCAATGTTCTCCGGCGACAATGGGAAGGTGGCTACAACCACCTGTCCTTGCCCCGTCCTACCACCCTGAAGTAGAAGTAGAATTATGGAACCACTGTCACACTATCACTGTGAGATATACCGTTGTAAACTTGTACCAATAAATCTGAACCATGCATCAACCATGCATCAACCTGTACCTCAACCTGTAATCAACCTGTACCATAAACAAATGCATCAACCATGCACCAACCGGTAATCAACCTGTACCATAAACAAGTGCATCAACTTGTAATCAACCTGTACCATAAACAAGTGCATCAAATTGTAATCAACCTGTACCATAAACAAGTGCATCAACCATGCACCAACCGGTAATCAACCTATACCATAAACAAGTGCATCAACCATGCATCAACCTGTACCTCAACCTGTACCTTAAACAAGTGCATCAACCATGCACCAACCTGTAATCAACCTGTACCATAAACAAGTGCATCAACCATGCACCAACCTGTAATCAAACTGTACCATAAACAAGTGCATCAACCATGCACCAACTTGTAATCAACCTGTACCAAAAACAAGTGCATCAACCATGCACCAACCTATAATAAACCTGTACCAAAAACAAGTGCATCCAACCATGTACCAAGTATGTACTAATCATGTGTCAACTACTCATAAACTATGACTCATCAATATGTACCAACATTATCAACTATACACCTCATGTATGTGCGCCAACTCATCAACTACTTGTCTCAACCATGTACTCGACATGTACCACAAACAAAAGCCCTCATCAATTTCATCATCCAAATTTTATTTGTAGCCCTGTAATAGACCTGGTGTATATGATCACATTCCTACAAACCCTCCTTAACTTTGAAAACAAGAGACTAACATTTTCATCAAACTTTTCTTTAGTCTCACATGCCTAGTTTTGGATTAGTCAACAACCTTAACTTGAAGTAATCATAACTTTGAAACTGTAATGTATAAAGATATGAAACTGATATACAATATTATTCAGTGTGTTTTATGAAATTCCTCAAAGTGTCACTACTTTTAACCTCTCATAAAATGAGTTATAGAAAAAATGGCATACCTTGCTGAATTCTGGCTTATTCTAGAGAGCGATCTTGTAGAGTGTGACCCACACAAAATATTTTCTGCATTGAACTGAAACTATTACACAACCTAATAAAGATTGTAACCTAAGCAAAACATTTAGTCTCACTGAATTTGGATCTGTTATGAATAAGTTATGACATTGTTACCCGAAACACCTGATTTTGACTAGTTTCAGGACTAGCCACAAACCCTATTTTCCACAGAGTGTATCTCCCAAAATAAAATGACCCACAAGATAATTTTTTTAACCACAGATACTTGGATATGGTTTCTCACTTTCATATCAATTTCAGGATCTGAATCATTATATAAAAAATGTTATAGCGAAAATGGTGAGATGACCTGTAAATAACATACCTTAGAAAGCACCATCAAAAGAATTTATCCTTCCTTGCATTTCGGCCTTCTTTTCTTCACTTTCCTCAGCATTTCAGCTTAGATATCATTTGGTTACCTCAGAAAACTATAGATATTCAATATGCTCAAGTGTTTTTCAAATGAGAGAGCCGTGCCTCTTATTTATACTCTCCAAGTAGCTTCCTTAAAAACATCTTCTAGGTCACTTGACCTGCTTTCCTTATTTTAGGGTTGGGTCCACATTTTAATTTCTCCATTAAGTTTATTATTGAAATAATTTATTTTGTATTCACTTTGAATTATAATACACTCATCACTTCACTTGATTATTTACCTTGTAAAATCTCTTAAACCACTTTGACTACTTTGACCTTTTGAGGCTTCTAGATGACATATGAGGGTCCTCCAACTTCATAAGGCCATAACTCTCAAACCATGAGGAGTTATGTGACATTCTACATACCACCAGAAATGGCATGACATGTAATACCCATATAGAATAGTATTATCTGAAAATATATCATAACTCATACCGTTACCCATCAAACAAACTTGGGTCCATTACCCAAACTTGTGGTCTCCAACTTCTCATGGCCATAACTCTCTAACCATGAGGAATTATGTGGCGTTGCACATACCACCAGAAATGGCATGAAAAGCACTATCCATCTAGGATATTTTCCCTGACAAATTCACTTTCCTTCATCTCATTACTCCACAATTAATCATGGGTTCTCTTACTCCACAAAGTGTCTTCCCGTGAGGGATTTCACCATAAGGGGACCACTTTGGAGTTCATCCATATTTACTTCTTATCAACCATGAAAAAACAATAATGAGTCGTATTTACATCAAACAATATTGGGTCCATTACCCAAACCTTTTTTCTACAGGGCTTTCTTCAAGGGTTGACATCAATGACAACCAACCTTAATCAACACCAAAACTATACAATCAGAAATAAAATCAGCATGCACTAAGACTACACAAGGAGCGTACGCACATGTGCCATTCAAAAACATAGGAAAAAGCGCACATGCATGACTGTGGATGCAAAAAATTGTGCATCCCTCAAAACAATGCATTTATGATATTGGTCGGCCTCCCACCCACTTCTGGTTCAACTTCCAAGTCAATTTGACATCCAAATCTCGGTTGAATCCAGCTAGGTGGTTGGTCAAAGAACTAAGGGTGCCCTAAATGGCCCCTTGTTCACACTAAAAGCTAGTTGAATAATACCTCAAAGTTATGCTATAAAAAGTGGCCATGGGTGCACTACATTTTCAAGGAATTCATTTGCATTGTTATGCTGTTGATATTCTCTTGGAGGATCCTCTTTCCTCATCACGAGCATGCTAGCATCATTTTTGTTAGCCATTCATATCACCTCTAGATTGAATGTTCTTTGGATTCTCTTCACCATTTCATTTTAGTTCCTTATTTGTATGAAGAGCTCAATATTTGGGGGTCCAAGAGCCCTCCCTTGGAGGAAGAGAGGACCCAAAGTCTCCCTTTCTCCTTGGTTCTTTGTTTCCACTGATACAATCCTTTCCATTGATGGCATGAGTCTTGTTTGTTTCTTGTTCTAATGTCCTTATGCACTCTAGTTTAATTGATTTTATCTTTCTTATTTTAATTATTTTCTTATCTTTTATGCTTTACACTTCTAACTCTTTCCTCTACTGTTGTCTTGCCTAGATGACCCAATTGGGCTTGTAAGCACCCTTATCTTGCTCATTTAGGTGACAAAAGAGGTGAAACAGTCGATGAATGAATTGAAGCTTGGGGGGGCATGTCTCTAGCCTTTGATTATCATTCTAGAGTTAAGCCACTAGCTATTCAATATGGGGGCAGAGTACCAACCATCCATGGGTATCCCTACCTTTGGAAATTACATTGGGAATTTACACGCATAAGTTTAATTTTGTTTCAAGCTTGTGTAAAAATGAAACCAATACCGAGCTTAGTCTTTGTTCTTTCTCGTGCTCGTAAATACATGAGAATGTGATCGGGTATAATTTTATCACTTTTTCGGACTCGTAAAGGTTATACGAAAAGGAATCCCCTGGAGTCTCCTTTAAGCTCTTTTCAGACTCTCTAAACATGAAAAGATTGTCGAGTGATATTGCTTCCTTTCACTCACGTTAAAAGGTTTGAAAGGGAGTATTTCAAGTGGTATTTTATCTCTTTTTCAGCCTCGCAAGACTAAAATTATGAAAAAGGACAACCCTGGAGTTGCCTTTAAGTTCTTTTCAGACTCTCTAAATATAAAAAACCACCGCGTTTTCCTTCTATGGACTCATTAAAATCACACATTGAAGGGCCCATATGGGACCAAACCCTTACTTCTTCCAGGTCATTAGACAAAGGAAGAGGGACTTACCGAAGGTGAGTTATATCGAGCATGTGTTACCCTCCTCGAGCTCATTAAATTAAAAAGAGGTACTCATCTATCTGGGTGGGAGAAACAATTGAAGGAAGTGGGTCAAGTTTTTGAGAATCCTTTATGGAAGCTATTGTCTCCCTTGAACATGGCACCTATTTGTGTCTCGTCTTACAGTTGGGTAATCCTCTTGTCTTTGAGTCATACCAATTCCATGTGTCGCCATATTGTTTCATCTAGTCGAAGAGTTATCTTATTGCCATCACATTACATTTTTGGTACTCGTCGAGTCAATGCTTCCAATTCAGTTGTCGTGCCTCATCATGTTCAAGGGAAATTTCACTTCAAACCATCCATATTTAGTATTGCCATTTTCCATTTTGGGTGTTAATCCATACTCATTTGATTCACCATTTTACATCACTTTCCTGTGTAAGTTTCGTGTTGTTGATGGGGGATACATCAAGGCCCTCCTTCAACGAGTCTTTTCCTGTCGACTTCAACACATCATCCGAGAATTAGACTTAGAAACCAGTTAGTACCTTGGGACCTACATGCCTCAATGGAAGGCCTCCTCACCTCCAACAATAGGTTTACATCATTGAACTATGATTGGATGATTCCACGAATATTTGAATTTAGCTCATTTATTCACATTCATTGGAATGTACTAGGGTACCTTGGAAGTCATTGACATCATTGGTGATTTCTCTCGTGATTGTTAACGGTTTACCTCAATGACCGGTAATCAAGTGGTTACTACCATGTTTGACATCAAAACATATATTCACATGGCTATATTCGTACAACATCGGGATTGGGACGAAGACCCTGGGTTGAACATTCACTATGTTATCTGCCTTTCCCAGGTTGCGAAGGAGATCGTTTGAGCATGTTGATATATATACTGTCACATAGATCGACATTGTATTGGTTCGTGGCTATGTTTTATCATATCATAGATCCACTGTGTATTTGTCATGGCTATGATCAATTCATGTCATGGAGGTATGGATCCAAATTGCATATTTGGTGGCCATATCCTTAGTCAATATTTTTCATGGATCCGCAGTGTATTGGTCAACGATCGTGCTTTGAGTCATCTTGTGTTCCAAGCATAGGTATTCCTGCCTCATAAATGGAACATTTTTTAATATTTTTTGATGGTTGTTTGCAACTTCTTCCAGGTTTTCCAACTCCACACCCTTGCATTAAAAGATTTGTAAATTTTTCCGGCCATCATTCTCTCGTCTGAACTCACACTTTAGGGGGAATTTTGTTACACATGAATTTTGCACACCTAGGTACCTCTCCCTAAGTGCCGTAAGTGTCATATAAGTGTCTCATACACCTTGACACCATGGAATAACCTATGTCACAATCCCTAGTCAATGTGGAGGAGGGATATATTACATCAAGGCCAAAATACCAAGTGCACATGAATTATTATTAATATTCATGAAAAAGAAATTAATTAAGTGTGAGAATCCACCTCACATTTGGTTTCCTATTTTTTAGGGAAGGTGGAGGATCTCATGGATAGTTGAAATATTTCCTCCTTAACATCCTTGAGAAATATTTCCTCCCTAAAATCCTTAAGAAATATTTTCTCCCTAAATATCTTTCAGATCCCTTTTTAGTGGATCTGATGAGTGATCCTCTCCATGGTGATTAAGCCTCCAAATCCTATATAATGAGGGATTTCCATGGAGAAGGGGGGAATAGAGGAGTTTATAGATACCAAACTTATGATCTCATGAGAGTGGAGATTGGAGGTATCAAACCTATGGTCTTGGGAGAAATATTTAGGGTATCGAACCTATGATTTTGAGAGCTTTGTGCAAGGTCTGGACGAGGAGGACTTGGGGAAGCTACTACAACTCCATCTACAGTCTGTACGTAATATTATTGATTTCTCAGATTAACATATTGCTTGGCCTATTTCCTTCTAACTGGTGTCTCTTTACATATGTCTGTCTTATAGATGGATCTGATTGGACTAATCTTATAGAGTAGAGTATGAGTTCTTTGTCACGCTCTCCATTGCATTGCAGGTCTCAAACAATGCTAAGGATCTCAAAGATCAATCTCAAGTTGGAGCATCTAGGAAAAACATCAGAATAAGGTGCATCACACTTTCTTCCTTCTCCTTCTCTTTCTTATTAGTTAGTTAGATTCAAAGGAATGTTAGTGTCCAATGTTAGCATGTTTTCTGTCTTGGTATAAGGGTCCATAATCCAAGAGGATATTCACCTGTACGAAGGGGAATTTTCCTACAACACCATAGGAAATTATGTCTTATCACAATTCATCCGCCAATCAAAAATTAAAACTGAGAAATTTAAAAATTCCAAAAATAGATTTTATTTTTTATAAAATTAAATTTTTGAAATATTTTGAAAATAGGTTAAGTAATTGGTTGCAAAATATTTTAGGGAACTCCAAAATACACCAACTAATAAATCAAAATGCATAATTTAATTGGAAGTAAACGATGGTTGACCACCAAGAAAAAGTTATATTTCCTGCCTTGACCGGAGGCAGGGACTAATAAGTGAAAAAACTGCAACGTAACATGCACCACTACTCGGTCTATGAACAAAGCAAGGTAATATAAAACGGTCTTCCCATCAACAATCAAAGATTATTCATTGATTGTTTTATGTTGGCTTCATTTATTATTTCTTTTATTTCTATATTGTTGGGGTTGTTCCCAATGAATTGAGCAAAATTTATCACATAAATAAGGAAATATGGGATGATATGGATTAAAGTAGTGAATTTTAATGATTTTTTTACGTATAAAATTGAAATTAAATTTTATGGTATTGGGTTTGAAAACAATTTTATTTAATGAAAATTTTGATAAAAAAAGTTATGTGTAATATATGTACACACACACACACACACACAGAGTAACGCCCCCTTCCAATTGATCATGATGGGGATGACTCAGTAACCTATACGATTCATGTAGGCTATAGTTAACATAAAAAGGCAGTCACGTGGATTTATTTAGTGTCATTGGGTTAAAAGATGAAAAAATCCTAAATTTACATTAAATAAAAATAAAATAATTAATTACTTAAACATTAAAAAGTGATTTTTAATGTTTAAGTGAATATGGGAGGGAAAATAAGGTAAGGGTTTGATTTGGTAAAAAAGGGAAAGATCTAGAGGGATTGAAGGAAGAATAAAATGAGGTATATCCCCTCACTACATCATTATGATTTGACATCTTATTTGAAGTGATCTCGTTGCCAGGTTTTCCCTTAGGGTTTCAGGAAAAACCCTTCCATTTCTAGATTGGTTTCGGTGGTGAGATATCCACCCTAGCTAGGAAAGAAAGAGATTCATCTAGAATATCCACTAGAGTTTCATCCTGTGGGAGATTCTTCAGTTTGGTGACTTGTAGTGATCTACTTGATAGTTGTGGAGTTTCATTTATCATTTTACTTCAGCTTGGAGATTTTGGTGATTTGGCTAGGAGGATCGTGGGCCATCTTGAGCACCGATTCTTCTCTCATTTTGTAGGATCATTGTAATATAGTGAGGACTTGAAGGTTTAACAGGTCATTGGGGGTTTAGTGAGGGGCCTCAATCCCTTTTGTGACCAGGGCGTGAAGAATAGAGGAGGCTACAATTTTTTGGTAGGGTCGTGGAGGCAAGGAAGTGCCACGAGAATCCTTTGAAGGACCGAGCCACTCCCTTTCAACACATCCTTGATATTTGGTAGGACGTGGGGGTCTATTTCTGCAGATCCATAGAGAATAAAAGGGTCATGGGAACTCTTTATGCAGTTTGAGAGGTTCTTTACCTAAATCGTGGGGTTTGAGGTGGATCAAGTACCATATCTACTGGACAATGGACGTCAAAGTGGGAAACAAGCAATTGGGAAGGTTCTCTGAATAGTGGAAACAGTTTGAAGAAACATTGGCATCATTTTCCAGGTTCTACTTGAGTTTTGTAGTGTTGTTTTATAGTTTCTATGAAATCCTTTCGTTGATTTACTCTTGTTGAATTTTCCAGATTCACTCATAAAAAATAATTTTAATGTTGTGCCTTCCATTTATGTGCTTGGTTTACATTTAATACACATTGCAAGAAAAATGTTTGTAAAAAAATCTTCGATCAGATCTTGATTAAGAATATATGAGTATGCAATATTTGATAGGAATACAACACCAAAGACACTTTAAATTGCACAGTAAACCATAATATCCTAATTCTCCCTACCTAGGGACATTACGGTGGTATTAGAGTTGATGATCTTTCCAACCTATGATTTATTGAGGCATTGATGCCAGGGAAAACTAGAGGACATGGGGGAAAATCCATCCTAGGATCGGAGACACCAGAATAGGTAGAATAAAAAGGAGTTATGGGGGATTGTACTGAGGATAGGACATTGTAGTTGTTAGAAACCATAGCCAATGGGAGACAACAGATGGCTAGTGTTGGTTGTGGAGCCTAATTATCTTCCTGATTCAGAGGTTTGTTTCAGTCGTGCTTGGACCCCATTCCCTAACAGGGGGTGTGGCGGGACTTTCCCCCCCACAACTGTCTCCAGGGNCCCCCCCCCCCCCCGGCAAGGGATTCAAGGGAAGTGCCCTCGAAGTGAAATTTTGGGAAAATTTCTTGTAAAATATTGTAATTTCGTAGTCAAACTAGACTGTTCATTATAAGGTCACAGATCTTATGGTAGAAGTTATTTTAGGGTTTTTTTCCCTAGAAATAAAGCCTCTCTTATGAGGGAATTGTATTGTAGCTGTGTATTATCATGAATATTGTATTCTGAGAGAGGAGACTGTGACAGAAAGAAGAGGAAGTTATAGCGGGTTTGTTGTAGGTGTATCCCTTCATTATGTTGGGTAATAAAAAGGAAGGACCTGGCAATTTATCTGGTGGACGTATCCCACACTAGGTGAACCATGTATATATGTGTCTCTATTGTATTGTGTATCTTCTATATTTTATTTTCATATTTGTTTTATTTTATTGATTTGCGATCCTGTTTTTCTAACAACTAGGTCGCATGAAGTATTAACACAACTCATGACACAATTCATGACCGACAACTAGAAAAATATTAACCATGCAGAAGGCATACACAAAGGAGTTAGGTATCATCCATAGGGTAGAAATACCCACATTCCAACACCGAGTATCCTAGAGATAGGTAGTAGAAAGGTACCTAGACCATTATTGCCAACATTCCTTGCGGAGTAGCCTTTAAGAGCATAGGAACAATAGGAGTCTGTTGATGAGGTCAACACCTACTTTAGGGAGTATAAGTTTTTAGAAGAAGGGGCCCACACAACCATGTCTTACAATGATTAATGCAAGCTTAGGATGAGGAACAAGCCTAGGATGGGATAGAGGCAACAAAATTTCGATCTTCTACGCAAATTGGGGAAGTTGACTATCTCATCTTTTCACGGATCTGAGAGGTGCACAGCCCGAGCATGGGTGCATAAGTTGGACACCTACTTCAAGATGAATTCAATGACAGAGGTTGAGGTAATTAATTTTTCCACCCTATACTTGTATGCATAATCTCATGAGTGGTGATACCATGGGATAGTGACATTAGGTCATGTCAACATCACATCATACAAGGACTTCACCCAGACACTAATGGACATGTTTGATAAGAAGGATCCTGAGATTCACTTCAGGGAGTTGGCATAGCTGAGGAAAATAGGTACACTAGAGGCTTATGTCATAGAGTTCCAATGGATGAAATTCATAGTGACTGATATTTCTGAGCGGAGACTGGTGATGCTATTCACTGAGGGCTTGGTTGAGCCCTTGAGAGGTTGCATGAAGGATGTCATGCCAAACACACTATAGGAATATATCATGAATCCTAGTATATGACAGGCACAAACACCAAGAAGAAAATGACAAAAACCTTAATTCCAGAGAAAGGTCAGGTGTTGAAGCCTCCCTAGAAGCCATAGACAGGGAAGGACATGATGGATTAGGAGAATCAGAGAGAGTTGAGGAGGAAGAAGCTTTTCTACAGTTGCAAAGATCCATGGGAACTGGATCATAGATTTATGGGAAAAGGTAAGGTTCATTACATTGAGGTGTTTTTCGATGAGGATGATAACGATGATGATGAGATAGATCACTTACAAGATAGTGGAAGAGGTGGTGGTAAGCCACCACACCTTAATACTATAGAGTAGGTGCCATTACAAGAAGGCACCATGGGAGTGACCATTGACACACTTTCAAGAGTCATCAAATATTACACCTTCAGGGTTAGAGGCATTTTGCAAGGGAAGAGAGTTACAACACTAATCAATGGGGGGGGCACCCACAAATTCATTAATGCATCACTTGTCACCAGGAGACACATCCCTGGAGAGGAATTTGAGTGATTCAAAGTGGTATTAGAAGACAGGCACAACATGACGTGTACTCAAGGAATAATGGGATTAGATGTGACATTGGGAAATTGTACATTGATCAATGACATTTATGTCATGGATTTGGCAAACACCCATGTGGTTTTAGGAGTTTAGTGGCGATACTCGTTGGGAGATATCTGCATGAACTATCAGGATAAGAGGATTGAATTTAGGGACAAAAGTTGTCAGTGAGTCATCCTAAGGGGTATGTCGATAGAAACCCCCAGGATCATGTCTAACCAACACATGGAGGCCCTTTTTAGACATGGGGACGTGGATTATGCAATAGAGTACTTGATCACCATGGAGAATCCATCACAATTTTGATGATTGTAGCTATGTGAGACATTCTCCATCTTACAAACCTATGAGATGTGGAGCATTGCAACCATGTGAGATATTATCTAGCTTACAAACCTAAGTGAAATCCCCTTAAGAGGGTGTTTGGTTCCTATCCGAGACATAGATGGAACATAGAGATGACCTCCTCCATTCAGAGAGTTGAGAATAACTCCAGATGATTATTTTGTGGGAAAGGTGTTCTGCTAAGTTAGATGTGCCTGTGGCTGAGCACAAGGTGAACGTGTGAAATCCGAAAGTGTTGGGTGCATCATCATGAGAACCAAAATGAATATGATGTATCAGCCTCCTCTTAGTAGAAGAATTGACGAGAAACTCCAGATGACTCTCCTGTGTGATGCAGTGGGAAAGAAGATCTGTTGAGTGGACGTGCATGTGGACGAGCACATGTGAATGTGTGAAGAACTGGTTCTTCTGTGTAATGCAGTAGGCCAGAGATATGGACATCCATATGGATGTGCCCCTAGTGGATGAGCACTAGTGGGTGTATCATATCCCTTACTATATTGTTCAATATTCAGACCTTCCTGTAACCTTAATTGTAATGAAAAGGGTATAGGTCGGCCCCACCTTAATGTGATTGGTAATTATTTAAAAGACAATTAATATGGTTAATATTAATTATGTTAGAAGCTAGTGAGGTCGGCCCTATTGTGCCAATAGACACTTATGTTGACCAGTTCAGGTTATTATAAGTAAAGGTAAATTCCCCATTGAGGAAATATATCTTTCAAGTGAGTTTGGAAATTTCAGCAAGTACACCTTCTTGGGAAAAGTTCCCACCTCTCTTGGGCACTAGTCTTCTAGGGTTTGAGCACCCTCTTGTGTGCTAGGTTTTATCTTGGTGGTGAAGTTATTTCTCTTGAGGAATATAACAAAGTATTTGGCTAGGTTTTCTTCCCTTTTTGAGAAGGGTTTCCAAGGATACTTCTTTTGTTCTTATGCATGGTGCTTCTTATTGTGATCTTGGTTGCTGCAACATTTATGGTTATGGTTAAATGCTAAAAATGGAATGAAATTCATGATTAACCTTGAATATTTAAAAATAAACATGGTATCAGAGAATAGGTCTTGAAAGAACCCATTTCGTAAGCATACACCAAGTCTCAGCTCACCTTTTGCAGAACCGTACGACCCTTCTAGGGTTTCCAGAAATTTTGTATGACCCTCATCTCAGTGGTGATCCAACCCTTAATGCTTGGATGACAGGGATAATTTTGGAATAGAAGAGTACGGACTCCTCCAGCACATATCCAGAAGATCTCAAAAGAATTTCCGAGAAATTTTTATTTTTGGCCCTAGGGTTTCTAGGGTGCCAAAATTTCCTACAGAAGACTAATTCTAGATTTCTGAAGAAACGTTTCTCTTAAATAATAAAGCATATTTGTGACACTATCAAGTTGATTGTTGGAATTCATAAGTACAAAATAATCCAAGGTTACTAATTCAACCTAATCATTTGGTTTTCAAAATCCAGTTGGTGAGATTGTGAATAAACCAATCAAATGAAGAACAAAGCCTTGGTAGAAGATAGGCTTGATGGAGCAAGCAACTTCAGCTCTTGGAAATCAAGGCTTCAATTCAACCTTGAAGAATATCACCTCTTGGATGTGGTAACTAAAACCCTACCAACCATATCTACAAATATAGAGAAGAAGATAAGAAAGGAAGAAGATATCAAAGCAAGAAAATTAATCATCTACTCAGTAAGAGATGACCTCTTACCTCATATTTCCAACTTGAAGATAACCTATGATATGTATGAGAATTTAAAAGGAATGTTTGAAAGTGAAAACACCCTCAGAGATCTTACCTTGAAGATCCAACTTCAAAGTACTAAGATGATGAAAGGTGACATAGTTTCCATCTTCTTTATGAAGTTATCAAAGATTAAAGAATAGTTAGAGACCATTGTTATCCTCATAATCCTAAAGTTGTATAGTCTAAGTATTTTTTAGTATAAATGTTTTTAGAAATTAATTTATTCTAGTTTGTTAGGATAAGGACACCTAGCTTCTATGTAAAGGACACCTATCATACTCATGTGATTATGTGATTGGTTGTTCTCCTAGTTTTTAGTTTAGAGTTAAGCTATATAAACAAACTCCTTCTTCAAGTGAGGTTAAGGAGTAGATTATGAATTTGAGATTGTAATCACTTTTTCCTTATTAATAAAATGATGTGTCTGAGGAAACTTTGTCAACATGGTATCAGAGCCATGGTGAAATGGTGATGGAAGGATTGGTGATGGATTGAAGAAGCAAGGAAGTCTCCACAATATCAACCTGTATCTCTTCAAATTCAATTGCAACGATACTGAGGTAAACTATTGTTATTTTTAATAAGGAAAGTGTTATTACAACAATCAACTGTTATTCAATAATTGATTGATTTTTTTTTTCTAAGAACTGTAAAATTTTATAGATCTACCATTTCATAGATTGTAGATCCATTGTCTCTTCATTAAAAGGGCTCATTTGTTAAAATTGCTCTAGATCTCTGTAAATCTAGCAATTTCTTGTTAAAGAGAGCTATAGATCTTGATAAATCTTAATCTGCATTCTTTAGATCTGTGTAAATTGTTGCAGATATACATAAATCTAGCAATCTGGTTTTCTATTTATTTTTTTTAAACTAGCTCTAGCCATATTTTTTTTGTTAGTAAGAGATCTGCATCACTTTTTCTACTGCAGTGATCCCATTCATATCAAGAATTTCAACGGATCTGGATGATTTGATGTCTTTGATTAAGATCCATATCTGCCCAATTCGAAGATCTGATACTAGCTAAGGCCATTGTCAACAACATAGATCTGGCCACGATTCACAGAACATAAGATCAGATCGTTCCCTCCACAAATCGCACCCTTGAAGATATGATAAAGAAACATTATTCTATTGAACAGAATGATCTGATACACAAGCATTATTCCATTGAATAGAATTCCCCTTGCCATCTATCCAACAATGACTATAAGAAGAATTTCCACAATAGTGTTTTTTGATGGTCATTTGGATGTTGGAATTTATGACCAAAACCAAGTATCTTCCAGCTGCAATTGCAACTACAGCTCCAGTATTAACAAATTAGGATTTCATATATCAAACACCTGCGATGAATTTTCAATGCAAATTCGCATCAAATCTGCCGTAAATAACTCAGACCACATTGTTCATAGTATCGCAGAGGTTTAACCGAAGACTAGGCAATGGTAAAGAAGTCATTCTTCCATTGCAATAGCCAATTTTCCTGCCTCCGGTCGTGCCGGTTTCAATATGTGGCAGAATCCCACATTTGTAGCCTGGACAACATCGCCATGTTCAAATTGATTGATGAAATTTCCCATGGATTTGCTGTAAGTGTTTTAGCTAGGAAGATTTGCCACCTCAGCAGAAACTTGACAAGGAACGCCTAGATTTGTTAATGCTCCACGTATTATTCCACAAGGAAAGTAAAGGTGCATGCATGCAGCTTTTGCAGATTTTTCTTCATTTGATGTCGTAGATGACTCTTTTGGGGAGCCAAGATTCCACGCTTGAAAAATAAACTCTGAAATTCAATGATATACGCGAAGAGTGAAGAAAACTCGATGAGAACACCTATTTCTATGAGAAGCCTTTCATTTGTTTAAATCAGACTATAAGTCTTGTTAAAAAGGAAAAATTTCGAAAGTTTTTTATCGTAATCTTGAATCTCAGAGGTTGAGAAGAGTCTAGTGAAATACTCTCTCAAACTTATTTTCAGCGAGACTTTTAAAGGGTCAAGGCCAAGCCCTTAAAAGTGCTCCTTTTTTTTGCATGGACTGTGCACTTTTTTTTTTCAGTGGCTTGTGTTTTTTGACGACTATTCGGTGTGGTGGTGTGATCACTAACTTGCAATCCTTTAAATAAGGAAATATATCATCATGTCAAAATTAATCAACCTATTCACTGAATCAAACAAGTTAGATGGACCCAAGAACTACAAAACTTGGAGTAGGCACATGCATAACACTTTGGTCTATAATGAATTATGGTGTGATATATGTGATGGTGATACTGCTCCAACTAATCCCACTGATGCTACTTCTTTAGCCAAATGGAATTTGAAAGATGAAAAAGCACTTTCTTTGCTATGTTCTTCTGTAACTGAACAAATGTTTGTTCATATTGAGAATTCCAAAGATGCATGGTCTGCTTGGAATCTATTAAAGAAGTTGTTTGATACTCCTGTTGTGTCTCAAAGAGTTGATTTACAAAATGAAATTGCTTAAACAAAGATTAGCAGACAATGGCGATGTACTAGAATATATTTCAAGGATTAAAAACATTCATCTGGAAATCATCAAAGGCGGTTTTTCTAAACTTGAAGATAGTTTTCTAGTCTCCATTGTAATAAATGGCTTGCCTCCATCTTATAAGCATTTTCTTGAGACTTTGCAAATAACTGATAAGTTATCTACTATAACTTTTGATTCGCTTAGTGAATTGTTGGCTCAACATAGTAAAACCTTTGGAAAACAAAAACAATCAGGAAAAGAACTTCTTTACACTAAAGATGAAAGATTTAAAGAAAGGGAAAAATCAAATTCTCAAAATTTTCAGAATCAGTCTTCTTATCAAGGTCGTGACAGAGGTCATGGTCAAGGTAGAGGTCATAACAATTTTCATCAACAAAATTTTCAAAATAATGCGCAGTCAAGAAGAGGTCGAAATTTCAGTCAAGTAAGATGTAAAAGATGCTTAAAGATGGGCCATTATGCATCCAATTGTCTTACCAGCAATGATCAATTGCCAAAGTTCAAGCAGATGTCTCAACAATCAGTGCAATATGTAGAAGATCAAGATTATCAGGATGATGAAAATGGATATGTTTTTCAACAGTTCAACATGAACATTCATTTGAAAATGATTGGATATTGTACACAGGGGCTACTCAGCATATGACTTATCACAAAGACTATTTTTGGAATTATAAAGATGATCTATTAAAACCCATTTATTTAGCTGATGATACAACTCATATACCTCAAGGAAGAGGTTCAGTGAAATTTTTTCTCCCTGGAATTGGTGAAAAATGGGTTTCAAATGTTTGGTATGTACCATATTTTAAGAAAAAATTGTTATCCTTAGTAACAATCAGACAAGCTAGACATAAAATTGTGATGGAAGATGGTTTGGTAAAGATTATGTCAGTGAAGGATAAATTGTAAACAATAATGACTAGATATGAAGATGGAAACTTACTAAGAATGAATTGGAATGTCATCAAAAGAAAGGAAGAAGTTGCAGCAACAACGAATTCTAAAATGTCTTCATTCATATTATGGCATTTTCTATTTTGTCACTTTAACTTCAAAAGTATCTTGAAACTTAAGTCACAAGATTTGGTGAAGGGTTTACCAACTTTCAAGAAAGAGAATTCCAAGTGTGAAGCTTGTATCTTAGGAAAACAAAAGCAAGCAGCTTTTCCAACCAGCTCATGGCGAGCAACAAAGTATTTGGAGTTGATTCATAGTGATATATGTGGTCCAATGGAATCTTCTTTTGGTGGATGTCGATATTTTATATTGTTCATTGATGACCACACTAGAATGATGTGGGTATACTTTTTAAAGGCCAAGTCAGAAGCTTTTCATTTTTTTAAAAATTTTCAACACATGGTTGAAAATGAAACTAGAGAAAAGGTTGCTTCTCTGAGAACTGATAATGGAGGTGAATTCACTTCAACTGAATTCAATGACTATTGTCGAAACAATGGAATTAAGTGGCAACTGAAAAATTCCTATACTCCACAGCAAAATGGAATTACTGAAAGGATGAACAGAACTCTCATGGGCATGGCAAGATCTATGATGCAGTTTGAAGGGTTGAGCAAAAAATATTGGGTTGAAGCAGTCCATACTGCAGTATATCTCAAAAATCGATCACCTACATTAGATTTAGATGGAAAAACACCTTATGAATCTTAGTACGGTTTTAAACCCAAGGTAAATCATCTTAGGGTTTGTGGCTCAACATGTTATGCTTTAGTTCCCAAGGAAAAGAGGACTAAATTAGAAAATCGGAGTATGAAGTGTACCTTCATTGGATACTCTGAGGAAAAGAAGGGGTATAGATTGCTTTCAGATGGAAAATTCATTGTCAGTAGAGATGTAATTTTTGATGAAACTGAAAGTAACAGTTTAGATGAGATTAACCATCTCCTTAGTCGTTTAGACAAGAAAAAAACTAAGGGTAAAGGTAAATTCAACAAATCAAAGCAAGCATTTTGGTTTGAAAAAGACTTGGTTACTCCAGAAGACATCTCTTTATCAAAAAGTTATTCTACTTCATCTGATAATGAATCGACAAAAGATTCTTCGGATACTGAATCTTCAAAAGAATCTTCTCCAACCTCAGATATTTCAGATGAAAGAAGAGCCTCAATTTTTGAAAATCCTCTTTTCAACAATAATGGTGATTCAGATTCCCAATCCCCTCAACATAAGAAGCCAAAGTGGGCCGAACAACTTCTCAAAGATGTTCATTCAGATGAAATGAACAAAACAGGAACTAGGGGATCTTCAAGAACAAAAGCTAATTTTGCTCATGCTTCCATTGAACCTACTTCTTTTGCTGAAGCAACTGAACATAAAGAATGGCAGGAAGAAATGATTAAAGAATATGATTCAGTACTTGCAAATGGGACTTGGAACTTAGTGGATTGTACACAAGATGTTAAGCCCATCGGTTGTAAATGGGTTTATCGAGTAAAGTACAAGCCCAATGGTAAAATTGATAAGTACAAAGCAAGACTTGTTGCAAAAGGTTTTTCTCAACAGGAAGGAATTGATTATGAAGAAACTTTTGCACCCACAGCTAAATGGAACACTATCAAATTGGTTATCAATTTGGCTGCACATAATGGTCGAAAACTACATCAAATGGATGTCAAAAGTGCCTTCTTGAATGGTGATCTAAAGGAAGATATTTTCATGACTCAACCACAAGGTTTTGAAGAAAAAGGACAAGAACATAAAGTTTGCAAACTTGTGAAGGCTTTATATGGTTTGAAACAAGCTCCTCGAGCTTGGTATGCAAAAATGGATGAGTACCTACGAAAGTGGTTTTTTAGCGAAGTGAATCAGATGATACATTGTATTTTTGAATACAAGATAAGCACATGGTGATACTTGTACTCTATGTTGATGACTTAATCATAACAGGAAATAATGAAGCTCACATCAAACAAGTTAAGGAAGAACTTAAAGCAAGGTTAAAAATGACTGACTTAGGGGAACTTCATTATTATCTTGGAGTTGAAGTTTCTCAACATCCTAACCAAATATTCCCGAGTCAAACTAAGTATGCCACTGAAATATTAAAGAAATTTGGCATGGAAGATTGTAAACCTTCTCTTACCCCCATGGAGCAGAAATTGAAACTTTCAAAAATTGAAGGGGGGGAATTGGTAAACAATACAAAGTACAGGAAATTGGTTGGAAGTCTCATTTATTTGACAAATACTCAACCAGATTTGTCATATTCAGTCAGTATACTTTCAAGGTTTATGCAGGAACCAAGGGAAAGTCATTGGAATTCAGAAAAAAGGGTGCTAAGATACATTCAAGGTACAAAATACTTTGGTCTTCTCTACAAAAGGAACAAAATTTTTACACTTGTTGGATATTCAGATGCTGATTTTGCAGGTGACATTGATGATAGAACATCCACTTCAGGTTATTTAATGAATATGGGTTCAGCAGCAATATATTGGAACTGTAAAAAGTAGACAACAATTGCCAATTCTTCAGCAGAAGCAGAGTACATATCATCTTGGGAAGCAACATGTGAGATTGTATGGATACACAGAATTTTACAGGATCTTGGTGAAACACAGAAATCACCAACTACCTTATTGATCGACAGTCAGTCAACAATAAAGATGGCCAAGGATCCACTATTTCATTCAAAGACTAAGCATGTCGACACCAAGTACCACTTCATCAGATCGCTCATCATCAAAGACATCATCAAGCCTCAGTTTTGTCCGTCTGAAGATCAAACTTCAGATATTTTAAACAAACCTCTTGGTATAATAAAGTTCACTAAGTTCAGAGATGAGCTTGGTATTTGTAAAAATGAACTTCCGGATTAAAGGGGGGATTGTTAGCCTCATAATCCTAAAGTTCTATAGTCTAAGTATTTTCTAGTATAAATGTTTTTAGAAATTAATTTGTTCTAGTTTGTTAGGATAAGGACACCTAGCTTCTATGTAAAGGACACCTATCATACTCATGTGATTATGTGATTGGTTGTTCTCCTAGTTTTTAGTTTAGAGTTAAGCTATATAAACAAACTCCTTCTTCAAGTGAGGTTAAGGAGTAGATTATGAATTTGAGATTGTAATCACTTTTTCCTTATTAATAAAATTACGTGTTTGAGGACACTTTCTCAACAACCATCGGAGAAATCATATCTGATATAGATCTTGTCTTAACCACTCTCAACAACCTCCCAAAATCATGGTAGCCCTTCCTTCATAGTATCAATGGAAGAGAATCTCTACAAACCTTTGATCGTCTATGGATAGATTGTACTCAAGAAGAACTTAGACTTAGAAATAGAGGAGTGGATGATTCCTCAGAAGAAAATCATGCTCTTTCGCTTCATACAAAGAAAGGAGGAAAATTCAAAAGAAATTTCAGGAAAACATTTAAAGAGTAAACTGCCACCTAGTATAGTCTCTCAGGCAGTTACAGGAGTGAAATGCCACCTAGTTGAGTTAACTAGTCAACTAGTCTTCAGTTAACTGACTGAACAAAGAGTAGTTAGTTGGTTATGATCCCAATGTTGCATGGTGACAAAACCAATGCAACATCTAAACTCAACTCAACTAGTCAAACTGAAGTGTCAACTGAAAGAGAATATTCTCCCAGTGGAATATTCTCCCCTAAAATATAAGAGACTAGATAATGACTAATAAAAAAGGAATAAACTTAGGAAAAATAAATCCTAGGTGTGTGTGAAGTAAGCCCAACACCCCCCTTGAACATCACTATGGTAAAAATAAAGAATGGGTCCTGGCTACGAGGCCATGTTAGGTACCCAAATACAAAAGATACACTAAATTAAACGAGGAAAGAGGGAAAACCTCATGGGAAACCCCCCCCCC
>ML788623.1:583027-630546 GCA_009831015.1 Picea engelmannii
TTTCTAGCCTCTCCCTGGAGACTGTGGACAAAAATCCTCATCCATACATCTGCGTGCATGATAACATGGTCATCGGTGAAACTGTAAAAGGCTTCTAGGTGCTCGTCTGTAGTTACGTCCCCCTCACCCGTAAATTTAGGTAGTTGCTTGAGGTAACCATCCACCGGGAGGGCATTGAGGGGATGAGGTAATACAAGGGGAGCATACCTAGCGGCTATAATAGCTTCCATCCTGGTCATAGGGGGATTTGCGCCAGCCATGGGAATATTAGGTGGCGGAGAACTCAGAGGAGAAGGAGTTCACGAAGGGGCTAGTGGGAGTAAATCTTGGAGTGGGGTAGGAAACAAGAGGTGATCCAAGGAACCGGCTACCGAGCTCTAGTCGGCATGTTCTCCTCCTTGTGCAGGAGTGGGGAAATCTTCTTAGGTCGAGGGTATACGCCAAGGTACAGCTTCAAAGGAGGGGGGAGTGACAAAGTCCTGTCCCTCTGGTCCTGGACCAGGAGAGGGAAACTCAATAGGAACACTCCCAAAATTTAAGAAATGGGAAACTACAGAAACATGCCGGTCAAATAACTGAGGAGGGGAAAACAAAGCTCCAACAGAAGGATATGGTGGGTTACCTGGTTCGGTGATGGACACTTCTTCTTCAGAGGCCTTTCCCTTTCTGAGCACCGCCTCTGGATCCATTTCAGGTGTAGCTAGAGGTAGCTGTGGGTGTGACCGCGTATGCCTGCCTCTGAAAGCCACAATTAACAGAGCAGGCTCTCCCTACCAGAGTCGTCACAATGGAGTCGCCAGGTGCAAATTAGCAATCTGAAAGGCTCTGATAATCCGATGCACCCTCGGATTCAGAGGCTCAATGTCGTTCTACCCAGGTAAAATCTTCAACTTCGTCCTCGGCAACGTCGCCAGAAATGTTAGCGTTAGAAGTCACTCCTGATTGCTTGCAGGAGCAGAGCCCAACACCCATCAGTTTTATGTCACGATTTGTTTATGAAGGGTGATCAAATGGAGATAACGACTCTAGGAGGTATCGCTCTAACTCAGGGACTGAGTCTGGTTCATAAGGACAGCGGAGGTCTGGAATCCTAACTTCATCCAGTGGGTTGATTTAAACATGAACAGGTGGAAGACTTAGGAGAAAGTGGACAAACAACTCTGGGCATCAGGATTGCAGTAGTTTGCAGAGGAAAAACTCCGAAAACAGGATCCTCCTGGTTCAGGGCTTCAAGAAGTTGAAAGAGGACTTGACTGGATCCTCCAATTCCAAGTCATTCAGTGCTAAGAGAATTACAGGGACTGATTAGAGGCTCCGTAACTATTACAGTGATCCATTACAACATCATCCCATAATAGTTACAGCTCGACTGGATCCTC
The DNA here is from genome assembly GCA_009831015.1 of Picea engelmannii. Classification (NCBI taxonomy): domain Eukaryota; kingdom Viridiplantae; phylum Streptophyta; class Pinopsida; order Pinales; family Pinaceae; genus Picea; species Picea engelmannii. The sequence continues at coordinate 584,407 of ML788623.1, forward strand.
CAATTCCAAGCTGCTCTAATACAGTGTAAACAAAGATATGGTAGAAACTGGCATTCATAAGGCAAGAAGTCTCCAAAGCTCATACATAACCAGAACAACAATGCTTCATTAAAATTTTACAACCAGGGAGCTCTTCTCAACCATCGATGCTTACAAAAGTGGCAAAAATGCCTACATATACTTGGAACAAAAATACTGGAAGCGAAATCGAGACATGGCATTGAAGGCGCTATGTATGTATGCTTACTTCACCTGCAGTCTCTGGGCAGTCGTGGTCTTCAGTCAGACGCAATCGCGTTCCAAAGGACCTGAGAAAGAATTGACAAGATTACAGTCAATTCTAGACCTTCCATTTATGGAGGAAACGATGTTCAACCACCATCAACTGCCGCAATAACTGTTCCATTGGGATCGGGGAAGGCCCTGGCCGACTCTGTAGCTTCCGGACATGGAAACCTTCATATTCTACCATTTGAATCTTGCTTGTAGGGATCATGGTAGGACTGACGAGTTGACGTGAAGTGGCGAGTGGACGGTGATCGGTCAGGGAAAACGATAGGGCAGATATGAGTGACAGGGTCCATGAGTTTTGAAGTGTATGAGCCAGGTGGAGGAACACAGTGGCCGAGAAGAAAATGTAGATGTCATGGTACGGGAAAAATAAATGGCGGCAGGGGATAGGTAAATGGAGGTCTGTGATGAATGTTTCAGGATTTCGGGAATTCAAGGATTCGCGAGTTTGGAGTGCGCGAGTTCCTTGTATCCGGGATCCCCGATATCCCGATGTGCGATGAGCTCCTTTCCTAGGGGCTAGCCCCTACCAGCTAAACATGATCCATATGACCTGTCCTCACGCGACCAGAGCCAAACACCATCGGAGTTTTGGCGTTTGCGATGTCGACGAGCACGCATTCCTCAGACTCGTAATATCCTACCACCTGTACTCCACTATAGTCCTCAGTTCCGTCAGAAAATCGCGTATCGGCATATCGCAATTCCTGCTGCCATGTGCACGGGAATTTCAATTCCCTGATCCCCGACTCTGCGGGATCTCTCACCACGTGTCTTCTCTGAAGAATGGCTCTGATCCTCTCGGCACCTCTGTGGGCCCGAGTTCCCCGATGCTCTCAGCACTTCGCGTCTCGCGAAATAATAGAGCTGTGTCTCGCGAAATAACGTCGAGATGGCCAGCCCTTGCGACACGCACCCCTGGATCGAACGACTCGTAATTAGCCTCCCAATAGAAAGGACCCCTTTACTGCTAATCGTCCGGTGAATTTACAACTCCGAGATCCCGATGACCGTTGATCTGCTTCGTGGATGGGTCTCGGCTGCCAATATCAAAACTTTGCCCGCTCGCTTGATCTGCTACTTGGAAAAACAAAAATTCTCTGAGATGCGCTTGAGCACTTTGTGCGACTAGCGGGGCTGAATGCTTCTTGAACCCATGACTAGAATTATTGCTAACACAAACAACTGCGCCTATTCTGGTACCAAATGACCGTGTGTATTCCGGTACCAAACGACTGTGTGTATTTCGGTACCAATTTTTATTTGCAGAAATCGTTTGTTGGATGAGTTTGTTATTGAAGATTCCAAGAAATCAGTTGGATCGAAGTCTACAAATTGGTTTTGATATCACGATAGACTTCATCACTCATGCACTTCGTGTCATGAGGATGAAGTCCATTCCTAAAGATACGATATGAATTTCCAATTATAATATTTTAAAAATAGTTTGATGCTTATCCTTAGATCTGGATCATATCAACTCACCTTCTTTATAAGGGATGTTGTATAGGAGATAGGATACACAGGTGTACGTATTGATGTAATGAAGCAATAGTAAGAACCAAATGATGCATATTGTTTTGATGTACAATATAATGAGCTGTTGATTCAATTTACAAGCTGAAGAAATACAAACGATCTGTTGTGCAATTTTTGGGTATGATTAGAGCGTCTTAGCCTGTTATATTTTTAGAGATTCCATGTTCGAATCGAGAAGGGCCCACTATTATGATATGGTAATCTTAATGTAAAATATAGTTCAGTTTTATATTCATGTACATGTTTGTTTTATTTCATCACTCAATTGTGTGTATCTTGCACCTGTTATTTTGATTTCTTGTTTGAATTAAAATATGAATTCATAAAACGTACCTATTGTGTTGGATCTATATAATTGTTACATGTTTTGAGTAAATTGTGAATGGGATTGTATTTGTGTAATTTTTATAAGTATGGTGCACCATATCTTGAGTAATTTTACTTAGTTTCATAAACAGTAATTTGTGTTGAGATAGTTGTAGAGATTTATAAAAGTTTGCATTCCTGAAATTGTGTTCTTTATAAAGACTTTCATAATTTACTTTGAAATTTCAAGTGTGTTAATATAGGAACAATTAATATCCCATCATTCATCCCACATGGACTATTAAATGGAGAATCTTAATACACCTAATGTTTCCTGTATAGGAACAAAGAGGTTTTTCCAGAATTGATTAAGTTATGAATGATTTCCTTTTAAATGTTGTGTGCAAAAATTTGATTACTACTTTTGATTGCTATAGGAAACAAGATCCTAAGTTCATATCTCTAATTCATAAGCCTCTAATGAATAGACTTGTCACCGAATAAAGAACCTTTTGCTTGAGAAGTTTTATTGTCAGTTTTCTCTTCTAAGTTTGAAACAGAGTGTTAATTGTTGATTGGTTTAGTTGCTACAAGGGATAGATTCAAAGTCCATCTTTTTATTTCATGAGCCTGTAAATGGACAGATTCATTACTTGAGAAATAACCTTTATATCACATGCTTGTTGGATTCAGTTTATGAGTTTTGTTTTATGATTTTTAAGCTGTGTCAAGAAGATAGATTAAAAAGTTGTAAAACAGAGTATTGGTGTTGATTGTTTCTTCTTTATGCTATACTCATCAGACATAGGAACCTATCTATTATCGTCACATATAGTGCATCAACTCTACTGATTACGAATCCTGGGTGATAATTTATGTTTGGTAATATATTATGCAAATAATTGCACCAACAGATCCTATGATTATAACCAAGAGTCTTTTATAAAGCTCCTTGAGAACCAAGTGTTTTTTGATGGATCGAAACATGATGAGATGCAATATTCTTATATCAGAGATATAATGCAGAGAAAAATCGTACACATACAGTACCTTCCTACACATGAGCAGATTGTAGACATATTCACCAAACTAATTTGGTGAAGAATGCATTCCTAATTGAGAGGGATTATTGATGATTCCAACCAAGACAAAATTCAGAGTACATCCATGTGAGACTTGGCATGATGAAGAATTCCTCCCTAGCTGAGAGGGAGTGTTGATGAATGAAACTATATGAGACATTATCCATCTTACAAACCTATGATATGTGGATCATTGTAGCCATGTGAGATAGTATCCAACTTACAAACCTGAGAGAAAACCTCTGAAGAGGGTGTTTGGTTCCTATCTGAGACAGAGATGGAATGTAGAGATGACCTCCTCCATTTAGAGAGTTGAGAAGAACTCTAGATGATTATTCTGTGGGAAAGGCGATCTCCTGAGTTAGACGTTCATGTGTCTGAGCACAAGGTGAACGTGTAAAATCCAAAAGTGATGGGGGCATCATCATGAGAAAATAAATGAAGATGATGTATTAGCCTCCTCTGAGCATAATATTTGATGAGAAACTCCATATGACTCTCCCGTGTGATGCAGTGGGAGAGAAGATCTGTTGAGTGGACTTTCATGTGGATGAGCATAGGTGAACATGTGAATAACTTGTTCTTCTATGTAATGCAGTAGGCGAGAGATATGGACATCCATATGGATGTGCCCCTAGAGGATGGGAACTAGTGGGTGTATCATATCCCTTGCTATATTTTTCAAGATTCATACCTTCCTATAAACCTAATTATAATGAAAAGGGTACAGTTAGACCCCACCTTAATGTGACTGGTAATTAATGTAAAAGATAATTAATCTGGTTAATATTAATTATATTACAAGCTAGTGAGGTCGGCCCTGTTGTGCTAATAGACACTTATGTTGACAGGCTCAGGTTAGTATAAGTAAAGGTAAATTCACCATTGAGGAAATATATCTTTCAAGTGAGTTTGGAAATTTCAGCCAGTACACCTTCTTGGGAAAAGTGTGCACCTCTCTTGGGCGCCAGTCTTATAGGGTTTGAGCACCCTCTTGTGTGATAGGTTTTATCTTATTGGTGAAGGTATTTCTCTTGAGGGATATCACAAAGGATTTGGTTGGGTTTTATTCCCTTTTTGAGAAGGGTTTCCCAGGATACTTCTTGTCTTCTTGTGCATGGTGCTTCTTCTTGTGATCTTGGTTACTGCATCATTTTGTTGGGTATGTGTTATATTCTTTGCACGAGTAGTAGTGTCTGAGTGTCTGTGTTGGGCATGCAGGAGGGTTAGAGAGGGGTTTCAGGGGGGAGGATCCCTCTGCACGAGGGTTTGGGGGCAATTCCCCTGAGAAAAAAAAATTCTGCATCAGGACCACAATTTTTCTACCTCGAGACCGAATTATATTTAGGTGGTTTTTCGGCACATGGTTTCTTTGCCGATGTTTTTCTATTTATGGTTAGGGAATTAGGGTTTTGGACTAATCCAGGTCATTGGGTTAGGTTTTTGGATACTATTGTCTCTTATATGTATTTTGTATTGTAAACATTATAACATGATGAATAATATAGAATATGTTGGTTTTCCCTGTTTGGGTTTCCAAGGGAAAAATCTCTGTGTAATGTTTGTATTTTCCATTGTATATTTTATGTTCTTTTTGTGAATATCTGTTTGTAGTAGATATTGTACAAGGTTAAAATCTACATTTGGTATCAGGGCTTTATTGGATTCAGGGGGACACCTTTGTGGTCAAGGGTTTGGCTTGGGACTGTGATAAGCCTTGTTACAGTGGTAGATCTGCGGTATTATTTTTCAGGTGAAAAGAAATGGCAAGCAATTCAAAGATGGAGATCGAGAATTTTAATGGGAAAGTTTTGAGTTGTGGAAGCTCAAGATGAAAGATCTATTGGTAGACAGAAATCAGTGGATTGTGGTAGATCCAGGTACTACACCTATAGGAACTTCTGCAGATGACTGGAAAAATTTGGATCAGAAGGCAAATAGAACAATCTGACTGTGTCTCTCCAATTCAATATTACTGAATGTGTCATTGGAAGCTACAACCAAGGATTTATGGGAAAATTTGGGGAAGTTGTATTAGTCTAAGTCCCTAGTAAATAAACTATTCTTGAGAAAGAAGTTGTATAACCTGAGGATGAGAGATGGAGACTCGGTGGCAGAGCATTTGAATGCCTTCAACACTGTGGTAAGTCAGTTAGTATCTGTTGAGATTAAAATTTTAGATGAATATAAATGTATCAGTTTGTTGTGTTCTTTACTAGACTCATGGGATAGTCTAGTTGTGGCCATAGATAGTAATACAACTTCCTTGAAGTTTGAAGAAGTGGTTTCATCCTTGTTGTTCGAGGAGATGAGATGGAAGAATATGGAAGGACATAGCACAGACACATTATTTGCAAGAGGACGTTCCTAGGAAAGAAATAGATCTAATTTATCAAGTGGGAGATCTAAGTTTAAGGGTAGATCTAAATCTCCCAGAATTTTTTTAAGGGTATGTTGGAGATGTGAAAAATAAGGGCACTACAATAATCAATGTAGATCCAAAGTTGAGAAAAAGAAGGGATCTGAAGAATCTTCTTCTACAGAAGAAAATACCTCCAAGGAAGAAGCAAGGGATGTGTACTTGGCCTCTTCAAGAACACATGCAGATCATGAGGCATGGTTGGTTTACTCTGGTGCATCATTTCATATGACTCCCCACAGGGAGTGGTTATGCAAATATGAAAAGTATGATGGAGGTAATGTTTTCTTAGGTAATGATTCGACAACCAGAATGATAGGAAGAGGAAGATTCAAGTTGAGTCTCATAGATGGAAGGATTAGAACACTACCTGGTGTTTTTCACATCCTAGGTTTGACAAGAAATTTGATTTCTATAAGAAAAATGGACAATGCAGAGGTAAAAACAATATTTGAAAAGGAAACCTGCAGGATGGTTCAAGGAGAAATGGTGTTGTTGAGGGGAGTTCAGTTTGGAACTCTATATAAGCTGCAAGGAAGCACTATTATTGATGGGTTTAATAGTTCCATTTTTCCTAATATTCGAGTTGAAGAAGAAATAACTCCTACAATCTCTAAAGAAAAAGTTATGTTGTGGCATCAAAGCCTGGGGCATATCGGAGAGAAGAGTCTTCGACTACTAAACGGTAAAGGTATGGTTGAAGGTATGTCTAAATGCTCTCTAGATTTTGATTTATGTGAACATTGTCTATATGGGAAGCAAAATCGGGTAAGATTCCCCTCTGGTGCAACAAGGGCAGAAGGAATTTTACAACTAGTTCATAGTGGTGTTTTTGGACCTGTGTCGGTCCAATCATTGGGAAAATCTATGTACTATGTCTCATTTATAGAGGATGTTAGAAAAAAAGGACCGTGGACCAATAAAATAAAACAAATGCAGAAACAAAAAACAAAATATACACAATACAATAGAGACAGATATTTATGTGGTTCACCCAGTGTGGGCTACGTCCACCAGAGAAATTGCCAGGTCCTTCCTTTATTATTATCCAACAAATGAAGGGATACAACCTACAACAAAACTCACTGTAACTTCCTATTCTTCTCTCACAGTCTCCTCTCTAAGAATACAATACTCACCATAATGCATAGCCGCAATACATTTCCCTCATAACAGAGGGTTGCCTTCTAGGGAAAAAAACCCTAACAAAATTTCTACCATTAGATCTGCGACCTTATAATAAACGGTCCAGATTTACAATGAAATTACAATATACATTTACAAGGCAATTTTTCCTTCAGGCGATTCACCCCTAAGGGCCCTCTTTCCCCCGAACCCCCCAGCTAGGGGGATAGTCCCCCCGGACCCCGCAGAGGGGGTACCCCCCCTCTGCACTCCCCCGTGTGTAAGAGTGTACATACTTCTGGGGTGTAAAATCTTCATGGGGTATAAACACGGCTGAAAGAAAGGACCTCTAAATCAGGAAGATAATCAGGCTCCACAACCAACAGATGACTTCTTGAGGAAGACTTGGATATATTTCCTCCGGAAGAAATGTGAAGTCTTTGACAAGTTTAAAGAGTTTAAGGCTCTTGTTGAGAATCAAACAGAGAAAATAATAGGTGTTGAGGACATATAATGGTGGAGAGTTCTACACAAATGAATTTTAATAATTATGTAAGAAGTGTGGTATAGAAAGGCAGAAGACTACTCCATATACACCTTAGCAGAATGGAGTTGAAGAAAGGATGAACAAGACGTTGATGGAAAAAGCAAGGTGCATGCTCAGTGGTTATGGGTTAGGGAAATGATTATGGGCAGAAGTAGTGAGTACTGCATGTTACCTAGTCAACAGATCACCCTCATCGACATTGGACGACAAGACTCCACAAGAGGTATGGACTGGTAAGGAACCTTCTCTCACACATCTCAAGGTTTTTGGTTGTGATGCATACATTCAGGTTCCAAAGGAAAACATGAGTAAGTTGGATAAGAAGGATGAATAGAGTATCTTTATTGGATATAAAGATGGTCTCAAAGGTTATAAGCTTTCGAACCTAGAAACTAAGAAGGTAGTGTATAGCTGAGATGTGGTATTTAGAGAAATGAAGGATGTTGTTAAACAAAAAATCCTACCAAGTAAGGAAGAAAAAGAGAACATAGAGTTTGATTTAAAGGATGATGAATCAAACTCTACAGAAGAACATGAATAAGAAGAAGAAGATCCTCATGCTCCAGTATTAAGGAGATCGGATCGAGAAAGAAGACTACCGGAAAGGTATGTCCATCTGATTTCCATTCAAATTTTTCTTTGTCTATTACTGATGATGATCTTAGAACTGTCAGGGAGGCAGTGGATTCAGAGGATGGAAATCTATAGAAAAGGGCCATGGACGAAGAAATAGAATATTTGGATAAGAATGAGGCTTGGGATCTAGTGGAGTTTCCAGCTGGAAGAAAGCCCATTGGCAACATAAAAAGAAGTTGAATGCAGAAGGAAAAGTGGATAAATACAAAGCTCCGTTAGTAGAAAAGGGTTATTCCCAGGTTGAGGGAATTGATTTTGGTGAGATTTTTTCTCCTGATGCCAAGTTAACCTCTAGAAGATTTTTGTTATATGTTGTTTCTACATTTTATTTTGAAGTAGAAGAGATGGATTTGAAGACAACATTCCTACATGGGGATCTGGAAGAAGAAATCTATATGAAGAAACCATAAGGTTATGCTGTGAAGGGAAAGAAAGAGTTGGTATGCAAGCTGAAAAGGTCCCTGTATGGTTTAAAACAATCACCAAGGATGTGGTATAAAAAATTTGATACTTATATGATGGGACTTGGCTTCACAAGAAGTAAAGAGGATCACTGTGTGTATTTTAAACTAATTGGTGATCATTTGATTTATTTGGTCTTATATGTGGATGACATGTTGCTGATAGGAAACAACAAAGAGATTATCCAGGATGTGAAAACTCAATTGTCCTCTAAATTTGACATGAAGGATCTCGGTGCTTCAAAATTCATTTTGGGCATGGAAATTAAAAGAGATCGGAAAAAGAGGAAACTCAGGTTAAATCAGAGAAAATATGTCGAGACAATATTGCAGAGGTTTAATATGCAGGAATGTAAACCGGTCAAGGTTCATAATCCTGTTGGTGTAAATTTATCTATGAATCAGTGTCCCAAGACACATGAATAAGAGGACATGTCTCATGTTCCATATGTGAGTGCAGTTGGCAATTTGATGTATGTAATGGTGTGTACTAGACCAAACATTGCACATGCAGTGGGAGTTTTGAGCAAGTATATGTCAAAACCAGGGAAGGAGCATTGGACAGTAGTAAAAAGGGTTTTCAGGTATTTGCATGGAACTGCTAGCTATGGATTGTGCTACGAAGGAAGACCAGAACTGGACATAGTGGTGGATATACATGGCTTTGTGGATGCATATTAGGCTAGAGATATGGATTGTAGAATATCTACAAGTGGGTATGTGTTTAACCTATTTGGAGGAGAAATAAGTTGGATGAGAAAAAGACAGGTCGTAGTGGCACTTTCAACTACAGAAGTTGAATACATGGCAGTCACTCATGCAAGTAAGGAAGCAGTATGGTTACAAATATTGTGTTCAGGTATTGGGTTGGTACAACAAATTGTAAGGATAGAGTGTGATATTCAAAGTGCAATGTTTCTGGCAAAGAACCCGACTTATCATTCAAAGATAAAACATATTGATGTTCAATATCACTTTGTGAGAGACATGATTGAAGAAAATAAAGTATCACTAATGAAGGTGGACAGTTTCAATAATGTTGCAGACTCATTAACAAAATATGTGAGCACTGAGAAGTTCTCTTGGTGTAGAGTGTTAGCACTGAAAGTCATACTTTGAATGCTAAAGTATAAGCTCAACACCCATTAGAATGTAAAAGATAACTTTGGTTTTGAATAGGTGGATCAGTAAGATGGATAAAGAAAGAGTGAGGGCAGAAAAATGCATATCAGTAGGCTACACCAATGGGCAATGGAGTCACAAAACATCCCACTCATCTAAGGCACAAAATCTTCTTAACAGAAAACAAGATTATATGTTGATAGGTGGAAGAAATGAAGAAGGAAAACATAAGATAGAATGTTCAGTAAATAGAGATCCTCTCAATTCAATGAATCAACAAATACTTGAATATAAACAATGACTGATGGGCAAAATACAACAGATCCTCTACTACTTAGGGATCCATAAATCATTGACAACCTTTGATCCTCAAATCTACAATATATTCAAATAAGAAGAAATATAAAAGAAGAGTTACAATATGAAATCACAGCTCTCATGAGTCTCCAATAGCAGTGATACTTACAATCCTAAAATGCCCACAGGCTTACAAATGAACACACACAAAAAACTGCCTATTCCTACTCTCTCTAGCCTCTCTTGTCTCATCTCCCTCCTCTTCTCCAAGAGATATCTCCTTCCTTAAATAGAAAATAGCATCCAAATAACATTAAGAGGTCGAATCCCATCTCATCCATTATATTCTGAGCCTAGGATATAGGTGGCAACAATCAAAGAGACAAAAACCAACAAACTGTTGATTTTCAGGAATTTGTTGGAAGTCATTAATGAAATGTCTCCACCTCATTGCATGAGGCCTTTGTTGGAGCTAAATATTAGGTGCAGGTGTCCCTTGACATCTAAATGATCCTTGAGAATTCATTTGAACTCTCCTTGACATGTGGCAACCTCCCAATAAGGCGAATATCAAAACCGTGACCGCTACAGGAAATTAGTACGCAGCGCCACTCTGCGAAGTACGCAACGCCTACTTCTATATCCAATATCTCTCAAACCAAAACACATTTTGAAACATTGAGAGAGTTTTTTTTTATTTGGAATGTTATGAACAAAAACCTCCTCCATTTTTCAAAACTACATCCTCAACTACTCATAACCCAAATTTTAAATTAGTGACTCAAAACTGGCAAAATATCTCTACACAATTTAGCCTCTGCCAGAATATTACGCAGCACCTGTAGGTAGTGCCTGACTATGTTTCTGCATGCAATTCAGTAGCATAAATCCATGGGTGCTTTGATGATTGAACTTGGATATTGGGAATAACTCAATATAATTTCAATTTTCCACAAAACAAATAAAAATCCCATAACAATTGTATTCATTTGCCAAAATGAATAATGAAATGTATATTTTGTTCTCTGTGAAATATTAGGTAGCTCCACTTATGCAACGTTGAGGCATAAACCAATATTGTGCTAACATAGAGGATCCATGGACATTGCAACCCTGTATTGGTGACTATGTAACCCTGTAACCCCCGGTATGCAAAGAAAAACCCCAAGTGGGAGAATGTTGGGTATGTGTTATATTATTTGAATGAGTTGTAGTGTCCAAGCATTTGCGTTGGGCACATAGGGGGGTTAGAGGGGGGTGGATACCCCCGTGTAGGGGTTCAGGGGCAGCGCCCCTGAGAAAAAAAATTCTGCATCGAGACCACATTTTTTCTGCCTCGGGACCGCATTATATTTAGGTGGTTTTTCGGCACATGGTTTCTTTGCCGATGGTTTTCTATTTCCGGTTAAGGAATTAGGGTTTTGGACTAATCTAGTTCATTGGGTTAGGTTTTTGGATGTCACTAGATCCTATATGTATTTTGTATTGTAAACATTGTAACATGATGAATAATATAGAATATGTTGGTTTTCTCGGTTTGGGTTTCCAGGGGAAAAATCTCTGTGTAATGTTTTTATTTTCCATTTTATCTTTTCTGTTCTTTTTCTGAATATCTGTTTGTAGTAGATATTGTACAAGGTTAAAATCTACACATTTATGGTTATGGTTAAATGCTAAAAATGGAATGAACTTCATCCTTAACCTTGACTATTGAAAAATCAACACATAGGACCACCAACACTATATATATATGTATATGCATTGATTGAAAATCATGTTAAGGTATTCAAACCCCTACCAATAGGGAGGCCACTTGACAAGGGATTTGATCATGTCACTGAAATGGAGGAAGGGGAAAAACCTATGATCACCACACCATACATGCACTCAAAGAATTTTAAGGTAGAGATAGAGAATCCCATACAGGATTTGTTGTAGGTGGGATATATGAGGCCTAACTCTACCCCCTTTGCCTCTTCAGTGGTACTAGTAAAGAAGAAGGATGGCATGATGAGAATGTGCATAAACTATAGGGAAATGAATAACAATACCATCAAGAACCGATACCCAATACCAAGGATCAATGTACTGATAGATGAGCTACATGGGGTAGTGTACTTCTCAAAGATTTATCTTCAATCAGGGTACCATCAGATCAGGGTTAGAGAGGTAGACATCCATAAGACAACATTCAAATGTCACTACATGCACTATAATCTCTAGTCACGCCCTTTGGGTTCACTAACACACCATCCACCTTCCAGTCATGTATGAACCATATCTTCAACAAGCAGTTGAGAAAATTCTTACTAGTATTCTTTGAAGATCTACTGATCTACAAAAAGACTTGGGAGGAACATTTGAGGCATGTGGATGAGAGTCTCTACATTATGGAGGAGGAATCATTGTTTTCCAAAGAGTAAAAATGTGAGTTTGGGCTAACAAATATCCTCTGTTTGGGGCACGTGATTGGAGTCGAGGGTGATATAGAAGGAAAACCCCTCTATGGACTACATCAGGGTTCTAAAATGTAGGAATATATAACCGTCTAAAGTCTCCTACTTTTACCAACAATCCCAACATAACCCCACAATCATACATAGAAAGAAAAATCTAGGGATCTAGTAGGCCTACCTTGAACTCTGTGTCTGGTGTCGATCCCTTTGTGCTCAGTTGTTTCTTTACTGTATATCTCCTCCCAAAGCCAACCTGCATTCACCAAAAGACAAACAAGAAACTACTAGCATGAATTTTATATAAGGATTAGTGGGTTAGACATCATAATAAAAATGTAAACAAATCATAAAGATTTAAGACATCATTTGGCGGGACAGAAAAAGTATTTCTTTATATTAATCTCACAAAAGGTCACTTACAATATGATACTGACAATTTCTCCTCGAACTCGGTCCTCGACTCCCCTTCACCATGCACCAACTACTTCCACATATTCTTCTCCTCTTCAGTTCTCTCTAGAGAAATGGAAAGGGTTTGCAAAGGAGGAAGAAGGAATTCTGGCTCAGACTCACAATGTCATTGCAAAATATTGGGGCTAAGGGGGAATACTGAAATGGGTAGATTTTCTTTACTCCCTTGCTTCATCTTTTTGAATGGGACCCCGAACCCTTCTTTTATAGTCCAAAAATGGCTAGGTATTCAGTTGGGTGACCGGTTATGGGTGGTCAAACTGTTTAGGAAACTTACTTGAAAGTTTGTATTCTTCTGTCGCTTTCTATTTTCCGTGATTTTGTGAGTGTACATGGGTTGTATTGGTTTAGCAAGTGTGTGTACGTGGGAAGTAGTGGTGTAGGGCACGTACAGCTTCAAAAGTATCATTTTTAGAAGAGTTGTTTAGTGATGGCTTGGCAAAGATAGCAAGTAAGATGGCCTGATGCCAGGTATGCATGTCTGGTGCAATTTAGGGTTATAACAGATGCCCCCTAATGTGTGAGGTCAGAATATCATCTGATGGATGAAATAAATTACAAATCTTCACCAATGCACGAAGCGAGTGAGCCCAAAGAACAAAGTTTAGGAGGTGCCATCTGCAAAATAACAATTTTTCTCACCGAGGCGGGCATACCCATGATCGGGATGAAATAAATCATGTCTTACAATCAAATAAACTACAAATCCATGTCATATAACTATATAAATTATAGCCGTGAGAAGTACACAGTAGATCTACATCTCAAAATAAAAAGATATACATGTATAGTATCCATCTTCAAGAAGTCAATGATGCCTGATGGCTGGAGATGAGGTCTTCAGAGCTAGAGAAACAACTTCAAAATATTCAAAACTCAGGTAGGAGTGTAATATGAATGTACAACTTCACTACCCAGAGGTATTCGACGACTAATCAGGAATAGACAAGAGGATCTCAGTGATTAGGCAGAGAACTTCTTTGATTTTGAACAAGGACTTGATTGGGCTTTTGGGGTGGTTGGGCATGTGGACAAGAGACAAACCATAGAAGGGCCGACTTAAGATCAGTAAGACTTCCCTCAGACAAAACCATGAAAAATGATGAGACTCAAGCAACATGGCGTTGACATAAGTTCACGATGCAGGAGGAAACACAAACTCTCCATATGTTTGGAAGAATAACCAAATGGAGGAGGACACAACTCTATGTAGCGAGAACAGCTTCCTAAGGTCGTATTAAATCCTAGGGTTTGACAAACAAACGAAAGGATGTTCTTTGTCCAAGGGTGACTCATTCTGCTTCCAACAAAACTAAAATACTTTTCCCTTCCTCTTTTTGGGGTATATTTGATTTTTTTGTCTTTTTCAATAATTTTGGAAAGCTTGAAAAAGAATAAAAGAATTCTACATTACAAAGGAGGAACGAGTGTCGCAGAAATACTAGTTCCAAGCACAAGGAACACACTAATTCTTAGAGCAAGGGGACATATGTAGGAAACAGACACTCAGGAAAAATCCTCCATGGGTCAATGTGTCAAGACATAGAGGCAAAGTGCTACAAGGCTTGCGTATAAGGCATGCTTGAGATGGTTCAATTGAGAGCAACATGGAGACGGCATTATGCCAAAGACGCGGGAATGAAAATGAGATTAATAATACACAATGATAACATCCTTTGATGTAGTTTTAATGATCCCAGAGAAGGTAAGCTCGATGGTTTTTCATTTTTAGAGAGTCTAAAAAAACGTAAAAGGAGACTCCACTGAGGTACCTTTTTCGAAGGTAGTCTAGTTGGTTCGAAAAAGGGCTAAACTAGCACCAAAAAGACGTATATTCAAAACCATTTTAACGAGTGTGACAAAGACAAGATCACTCGACAATACTTTCATATTTAAGGAGTCCAAAAAGAGCTTAACTATGGACTCTGTAAGGGATGTTATTCTGGACCAATTTAACGAGTGTGAAGAAACAAGGTCACTCAACAATCTTTTCAATTTTACGGAGTCTGAAAAGAGCTTAGCTATGGACTCTGTGGGGGTTCTTTTTTGGTAAATTTAGTCCCTCGGGCCAGAAAAAGGGTTAAACTTATACCTGAGAATACTCTTCTAGAGAATCGAGGCTCCTAGAGTATACCTTTGTTCGTACAAATGACCATCCAAGCCAAAAAAGGGGAAAACTACTGCCAGACAGATGTGACTTCGAATTTTAGTTTGGCAAGCATGAAGGGAAACAAGATTGCTTGGCAATCTTTCCATGTTTAGAGGGTCTGAAAAGGGCTTAAAAGAAGACCCATTGTATTGGGAGTCCTGAGGGTCGGGTCAAAAGCGATAATGAATTATGCAAGTGAGGATCAAACTCGTAATCAGGAACGACTAAAAAGGGACTCCTGAGCCTATAATCATTAGCGACAACATGGACACCAAAATGAAACTAGGATCTACCTAGGGAATCCATGTGAAGGAAGTATTCACCACTAAATTATGACACTTCTAGAGCAGGAGTGAGGGTTCCGTGTCGAAATTCGGTGGGATTGTTCCTATGGAAAATAAAAAAAATACAATGAGGTGCAACAAGTGAAGGTGGTGTTATCACTCCAAGAATCTCCTTAGGGTTGTAGGCTAAGAATGCTTGGTAACTTAAGAAATTTAATAATCAAAGTATGTGTGGAACAATGGGATAACTAAGAAGGCTAAGAAAAGGACAACTTGTTATGCATCTAAATAAACCAGTGCTTTGAGAAACTAGATATCAGTTACAATAGATAAAAAGGTGTGAAGAATACCATTCAAGATAACCAAGTACAAGAGATGTAGGGTCATACAAGACAGTAAACAAACACCTAATTCATATTCATGAGCTATACCAGAAGATAACAGTTCTGAATAACTAAGCTGAACAGAATTAAATAACAGAGTAGTGGAGTATATGAAAAGACTGATATATAATAACCAAAGAAGACTGTGATTCATATAGCATAACAGATTCAAAGTACATAGACAAAGTATCCAGGATTGAACCTATTCTTAGACTGAAGCCCCAGGCTTTATAGCCTTCACAAAGCAGTTTTAGATCCTAAAAAGACGGATCAAATATTCTAAAAACAGATGGTCAAAAATAGATCCAAAATAATAGAAGTTGATCCTAAATTAAAATCAATCTCATATTATTTAAAGAGTCTTCATCTTTCTCGACCTCTGATGTGTGCAGATAGCCTTCCAAGGATCATAGATGTACTTTGATCATGATAGAATCGAATTTGCTATCTTTGGAAAAAACAACTGATTCTGTGCCCCAAAAATAGGTGTCTAATCTGACTTTGACACCTCTTCAAACATCTTTATTATGAAATCTGGATCTTGAATTTGATGTGTAAATTCAATATGTATCTTTAGAAACTATTTTCAATATGTTTGGTTTGAGAAAAATAAGATCTGGGTAATATTTCACCAAATCTGGCCATCTCAGGTTTCACCAGCTAATTTGCCTTACGATCTGCTAGTTAGTTGGTGAAACCTCTGCTTTTCACCATCTAACTGGTTATAATTTAGCCTTTTGCGCTAGTGAAAGTTCTATCTTGGTCAAAAAAGGAAATCTTCAAAATGATTATACTCTGCCTCCATGGCTGCCATCTGTTCCTTTAGAATTTGAACCAAATTCTTTATTGTATTCTTCAAATTGCTCCATATAAATTGACAGAGAGTTTTTTGTTCATCTGTATTGATATTGTGACTTTCTTTACCTGTGTTCAGATGCTAACACATTTATGCTTTGATTTAGGTATTGACAGTGGATATCTTACAGCTTGATGTGAAACATCTGCTCCAAATCTAATTTAAGAGAATTAATGTCAGTAGGGTCAATTAGGCACAAATAATCTTGTTTGAACCATTCTAACTGCTCAATATCAATGCATCGAAGATAAGGGTTTGTGGGAAACTCATAGAAGAACAGAGATACATTGTTTTATATTATGTGCTCCATCAACTAGTTGTGATGTTTTCCTTGCAAAATACAATAGCTACATGATGACTTCTACTTGGCATGTTGATCTATAAAAACTTGAAGCTTTTGCTTGAAGCATCATCCAATTTAAAAACCCTCACTACCCTGTCTGCACAAGTTGTTTCCAAACTTCGGCAATCTGATGTGAAAAAAATCCATGTGACTGCATCATCATGTCCCTTCAGCGTATTCAGATCTAGAGGATGGTGATGTCACCCCTTGTCAGCAACAGAAACATGAGACTTGGAGTGAAAATGAGATTTTTTGCTAGCATGGGTTGAAGGCTTGGAAGCTCTGTCGTTATTGGTGATCTCTGGAGGAAATTAAGCCACTTTCATCTTCACTTCATTGCATTTTATTCTCAGATAGAAAGTGGAGAACAATGCTGTTGATAACCTACCAATAAGACCCGAAAGTAAAATGCCCATCGACGGAGATGCTAGTATTTCCATTGAAGAAGAAACCATTGCCAATAAGATTAATGCTCGCGCCAAATGATCTCTGGAAACCATTTAGAATCTAATAAGCTATCAAACAAACTCTTGGGTATCCTCGCCAAGGGTTATCTCCATCAATTTCCCGCGACCTAGAAGAAATGAAAACAAACAAATGATCTGCAAACACACTTCTGCGCCCTATTGTTTTCCTTCTTTCTCCCATGAAGAAGACGTGTTATTGATTTGGCTGAGCACATGGCTTGATTGGTGGCTTGATTCGTGGCTTGAGTTTTGACTGATAGCTGTTAGTGAAATAAGACTCACTATTTACAAAATTGACACCTGCACCAAACCTTACATGATACATTTACAAAATCCAATAACCGACACTTGTTGATGAGGTGGATAGGATAGGAGCTCGTGATTTATGACTTGACTCGGCGTTGGGATTTATGTGATTTTGTAGCATGTCATAAGAATCGGGTTTGTGACTGTAGTTTGAATCGAGATTAGGTTTGAGGACTCGGCTTTGGCTTGGGGCCTTATATATGACTGTGCACTTTGACTTTGTATTGAATGCACTTGATGTGTAGACCTGAACTTAGCATATATAAACCTATCTATTTCTTTGTCCATAATATGGGATATAAAACATAAAAATAAAACAATGATACATTTTTTATGTTTTATAATCTCTATAGCATAGACTAGAGAAAAATAAATGATATTTATTTGTATCTTGTATTGTAGGTTCAGAGGTATAGAAACAAAGGATTTGCGAGCAGAGTGATCAAACAGGAGCTTAATGAACACTATGAAGGTTAGGATACTAGCAAAGAGACTGAAGAAAACGATAAATCAGTTGAAGATTATGGAAATACTCATCAAAATACCAGTGCATTTTTTATCGCTAACAACTGGCTCCAACTGGGATGGATACCTCCCTGCGAAGTTTCCAAGAACCTAGTAGTTCCAGTCGCCTTATCTGTTGGGCTATGGAGTCATCTGGCTTGTACAACTGTTTCTTTGAAAACTTGTAACCTACCTGTAATCTTCCCTGTAGTCTGCCCTGCTTTTTCATGAACTTAACAACTGAAAATATCTAGTTGCTCGTATGGAGATCTTATTCTTCTGATAACTCCTACGCTAACTAATTGTACTGGCTCTTATCAAGTGAGGTCATGCTTCCAATGAAGCCATGTAAGAAATTGATTTACTGACATCATGCTAGATCGTGACCCGAGAAACAATGGAAGCCATATCATGCAGAAAAGAGGTTTGAACAGATGATAAAGACAATCTTCTTCTGACAGAACTATTTTAACGTCCATGTTGCTCATAGACTCTAAATAGTCAGCAAAAGGATCATCAAATTCACAAAGAAATACCTCTTTGGACTGTTGATCTCGCTGTAATTTGAAATGATGTTAAAAGCTGCCTATACTAATTTCATTGTTGAATGCAGGTTGCTCGAGATATGTTGGAGAAACATATAGGATGACATGTTGATCCATACTTTTTCAGCTCCTCACCTTCTTCATATCTGCTACAATCTACCTTTATCTGCAAGTCTGGAAAATGTGGGTTGTCCTCAACATATACTGCAGATGCAATACTTTCACTTACTGACTGGTCAATCTGCGCATCACCTTTCAAGTCTTCATGTCTGCTATAATTTCCCTGTGTCTGCAAATCTGAAAGATGAGGGCTTCTCATAGTATTTGCCACAGATCTGAAACTGTCACTTGCTAATGTGTCAACCTGATAATCATCTTTTTGCTGAAACATAGGACTAGATGAAATTTTAGTAGTGAACAATCCTTCACAAGACTTAAAGTCTTCTTCCTCGTCACTGTATTTATCAAATATGGGAACATCAAGAACAATTTCTAATGATAGAGATGAAGATTCTTGCATAGAGTCATCAGCAACAGGATCTTGAAATAGATTTGAAAAAATATCACCTTTTACCTCATCATGTTCATCTTTCTCATTTGACGTTGACATGTAAAGTACATAAGGAGAAATATAATCCTCTGGTTGTCCTTCTTGGAGATTAGATGTTTTCTGAAAATCTTGTTCCTCATGGTTGGGACAACTTCCCTTGGTTTGTAAATCCGGAAGCTGAGAGTTGTCTTTACTGATCTCAATATTGCATGTAGGCAGCTCAACCTTTGTTGTAGATCCAAAACTTTCAATTTCTGATCTATCAATCTGCTTATCATCTTTAAATTTTTCAAAGGGAACAATTTGATCTACATAACAATCTAAGATAGTGGATGCATCTGGTATACTATTTAAAGCATCTATACTATGGCCATCATCCTGAAGACCACCCATCTCTTGATCATGGTGAGATATATCTTCTGATGCAACAAAATCTTCATGAGTATTTGGATATTTATTCAATAAATAAAACTCATGACAGCATTGAGGATAGAGAAGGTCATCTGGAAAATGGTCTTTACAAAACACATGGAAGGCAGCATGAAAATCAGCCAAAGAGCTGACACTTGCACTTGGAAGAGACCGACACCAGTCAAGAGCAATCCCTTCTAATGAAAATTTGAAAAGCTTAATTTGAACATCCTCATGTACAATTTCAAGACGGTCAATAAAGTCATGGGAATCCAACAAATGTTTAGCTAGCACTTCCCACTTCTCTCCATGAAATATGGGAATACTACGTTCCCATTCATCTCTAGTAGGTACTGGATGAGGGTAACCATAAATACTTGAAAAATCACAGAACTCATACCTTGTAGGAAAGATCTGGTTCATGTCATACCAGTGGAGTCGCCAACAGATTTCAGAGAAATGGAGTCACCACTGAATCCATCCTTCATGGAGTCACCAGATAGATAATTACAACTGAAATAATGTCCAGGCTTTGTCTATCATCAAAGATGGATCTATGTCGTCTCCCAAGGAAACTGAGTTTCAATCTCCTCTCCCCGGCAACAACGCCAAATTGTTATCACTCCAAGAAACTCCTTAGGGTTGTAGGCTAAGAATGCTTGGTAACTTAATAAATTTAATAATCAAAGTATGTGTGGAACAATGGGATAACTGAGAAGGCTAAGAAAATGACAACTTGTTATGCATCTAAATAAACCAGTGCTTTGAGAAAATAGATATCAGTTACATTAGATAAAAAGGTGTGAAGAATACCATTCAATATAACCAAGTACAAGAGATGTGGGGTCATACAAGATAGTAAAGAAACATCTAATTCATATTCATGAGCTATACCAGAAGATAACAGTTCTGAATAACTAAGCTGAACAGAATTAAATAACAGAGTAGTGGAGTATATGAAAAGACTGATATATAATAACCAAAGAATATTGTGATTCATATAACATAACAGATTCAAATTACATAGCCAAAGTATCCAGGATTGAAACTATTCTTAGACTGACACCCCAGGTTTTATAGCCTTCACAAAGCAGTTTTAGATCCTAAAAAGATGGATCAAATATTCTAAAAACAGATGGTCAAAAATAGATCCAAAATAATAGAAGTTGATCCTAAATTAAAATCAATCTCATATTCTTTAAAGAGTCTTCATATTTATCGACCTCTAATGTGTGCAGATAGCCTTCCAAGGCTCATAGATGTACTTTGATCATGATAGAATCGAATTTGCTATCTTTGGCAAAAACAACTAATTCTGTGCCCCAAAAATAGGTGTCTAATCTGACTTTGACACCTCTTCAAACATCTTTATTATGAAATCCGGATCTTGAATTTGATGTGTAAATTCAATTTGTATCTTTAGAAACTATTTTCAGTGTGTTTGGTTTGAGAAAAATAAGATCTGGGTGATATTTCACCAAATCTGGCCATCTCAGGTTTCACCAGCTAATTCGCCTTACGATCTGCTAGTTAGCTGGTGAAAGCTCTTCTTTTCACCAGCTAACTGGTTATAATTTATCCTTTTTCACTAGTGAAAGTCCTATCTTGGTCAAAAAAGGAAATCTTCAAAATGATTATACTCTGCCTCCATGGCTGCCATCTCTTCCTTTAGAATTTGAACCAAATTCTTTATTGTCTTCTTCAAATTGCTCCATATAAATTGACAGAGAGTTTTTTGTTCATCCGTATTGATAATGTGACTTTCTTTACCTGTGTTCAACTGCTAACACATTTATTCTTTGATTTAGGTATTGAGAGTGGATATCTTACAGCTTGATGTGAAACATCTGCTCCAAAGCTAATTTAAGAGAATTAATGTCAGCGGGGTCAATTAGACACAAACAATTCTTGTTTGAACCATTCAAACTGCTCAATATCAATGCATCGAAGATAAGGGTTTGTGGGAAACTCAAAGAAGAATAGAGACACATTGTTTTTTATTATGTTCTCTAGCAACTAGTTGTGATTTTTTCCTTGCAAAATGCAACAACTATAGGATGACTTCTACTTGGCATGTTGATCCGTAAAAAATTGAAGCTTTTGCTTGAAGCATCAAACAGTTTAAAAACCCTCACTACCCTGTCTACACAAGTTGTTTCCAAACATCGGCAATCTGATGTGAAACAAAGCCATGTGACTACAACATCGTGTCCCTTCAGCATATTCAGATCCAGAGGATGGTGACGTCACCCCTTGTCAGCAGCAGAAACATGAGACTTCGAGTGAAAATGAGATTTGTTGCTAGCATGGGTTGAAGGCTTGGAAGATCTGTCATTATTGGTGATCTCTGGAGGCAATTAAGCCACTGTCATCTTCACTTCATTGCATTTTCTTCTCATATAGAAAGTAGAGAACAATGCTGCCGATAATCTACCAATAAGACCCGAAAGTAAAATGCCCTTTGACGGAGATGCTAGTATTTCCATTGAAGAAGAAATCATTGCCAATAAGATTAATGCTCACGCCAAATGATCTCTGGAAACCATTTAGAATCTAATAAGCTATCAAACAAACTCTTGGGTATCCTCTCCAAGGGTTATCTCCGTCAATTTCCTGCGACCTGGAAGAAATGAAAACAAACAAATGATCTGCAAACACACTTCTGCGCTGTGTTGTTTGCCTTCTTTCTCCCATGAAGAAGACGTGTTATTTCTTTGGCTGAGCACATAGCTTGATTGGTGGCTTGAGTTTTGACTAATAATTGTTAGTGAAATAAGACTCACTATTTACAAAATTGACACCTGCACCAAACCTTACATGATACATTTACAAAATCCAATAACCGACACTTGTTGATGAGGTGGATAGGATAGGAGCTCATGATTTATGACTTGACTCAGCATTGGGATTTATGTGATTTTGTAGCATGTCATAAGAATCGGGTTTGTGACTATAGCTTGAATCAGTATTAGGCTTGAGGACTTGGCTTTGGCTTGGGGCCTTATATATGACTATGCACTTTGACTTTGTATTGAACGCACTTGTTGTGAAGACCTGAACTTAGCATATATAAACCTATATATTTCTTTGTCCATAATATGGGATATAAAACATAAAAATAAAACAATGATATATTTTTTATGTTTTATAATCTCTATAGCATAGACTAGAGAAAAATAAATGATATTTATTTGTATCTTGTATTGCAGGTCCAGAGGTATAGAAAAAAAGGATTTGTGAGCAGAGTGATCAAACAGGAGCTTAATGAACACTATGAAGGTTAGAATACTGGCAAAGAGACTGAAGAAAATGATAAATCAGTTGAAGATTGATGGAAATACTCATCAAAATACCAGTGCATTTTTTATCGCTAACAGGTGGAATCCTAACTTACATGCACAAAGTTGGAAAAATGACTTTTTAACAAAAGACCTTTAAAATGACCCAACTCTCAAAAAATTTCCCAAATACCCAAAGTAACACATATCGTAACATCCCCCAAGAAACTCTAGAACCATATTGAACGATTTTCAAGCTAGAAAAAATGACAAAAAGGGTCCAAAAATGGGGCTAAAATGTCTACAAACAGAAGTTGGAAGCTCATTATCACCATTGTAAATTGAGAATTGAGAGAAAAGTAAAAAAACACCCCTTTTCCAAAAGAGTTGATTCCAGAAGATTCAGTGGATGAAACAAAATTCCACTTGGACCAAGTAAGTACAAACTAGCCTCTCTTGCATTCCCAATTTTCATTTTTGCATTTATTTTTGTTTTTTTGGGGGGTGCTAACCTTTAAAGAGGTCAACCCTATGTGTACGTGGGATTTCCAAGCACAGCCCGCATGTACACATAGGAAAAATATAATTTTCCCATGTGCACACATGACTGTCTCCAATAAAACACGCATACACCCTCAAATAAGTGGAAAAAATAAAAAAACAAGAGTTAACTCTCCATGAATTTGTCATTTTGCAGGATGTATGTTCATTGGAGAGAGAGGGAGCATGGGGACATTGATTTTTTGGTCTCAGAAGACCCTACTGCTATCATTGTTTTATCACAATGTGGTTTGTTAAAGTTCTTCCAGTGTCCGTTTATGAGGGCACAAACTAGGTTGCTAAATGATTTGATAGATTATTGGCATCTTGACGCAGAGGCATTTATGCTCGAGGGGAAGTCATTGACTCCAAAAACTGAACATATTTACTTCCTGACTGGTCTCTCAAGGAGAGGGGATCCAGTTAACTTGCGTACTTTTCCCCCCAAGCCTCGCAACATTGAGGAGTTTATTGGACTGCATTGCGAAGCTGGTACTGAGAAAGTAGGTTCTCAGGTGCCTATACATAAGATCAACAACCTATCACTCAAAGTGATAGTTCTACTCACTGGGTGGATCATTGGATCCGCATCTTTACATTAGGGTTCCCGAGCGCACATGCATTGTGCAGTACAATGCTTAAATGCACAGATTTGCGATTGGAGTACCACCATGTTGGAATGCATGAAGAGACAACTAACAGAGTGTCAGATACGGGAGCATCGAAACTTCAGGTTTGGGACTGTGTTATGTTACTTTTTCTTCAATAGGGTACCCACTCTTAGTCCTCAAGAGATGATACGAGGGCATGAGGCCTCTCTCCCAGTGCTATGTAGGTGGGTAGCATTGTTGCCGTGATAGGGGGGAGGGAGGACCATCAAGGCCTTTGATGACAATTTTTTTGACTGGTGGGAACGAAAGATTCCAGCATTAGAGGACTACCCCTATGTCGTGATCAATTTTTCTAGGTATCTTGACATGCCTGTACCTCCCAGAGTGGAGTGAGGAGAGATAGGTAAGCTTTTTTTTCAAAGTTATTTAATTTTTATTTATTTTTATATATATCATATTATGTGTACGAGAGTATCTGAAAACTATGTATATGTTATGTATAGATGTGGGACCAGTGATTCTAGCATACTTCTCGAGGACTAGGCCACGTCCTCGACCAGAGGTAAAACCAGTCGCAGCCGTCGGACCAGCAGCAACAGCAGGGGGGCCTCCAGCCAGAGAGGCTGAGAGAGTATTAAGACAAGTGGAGCGGAATGTCACTACGATCACTCATACAGTCCCTATGGTGGAGATCGAGGATCTCCCACCATCGACGCAACCTCATGTAGTTGGGTACCATGAACCTGGGTCCAGCTCTTCCAGCGTTTGGTGAACGTCGTTGTTCACTATGGCAGGATGAACAGGCCCCGCCCTTAGATAGTCTAGACTTCTTACATGTCGAGAACACCTTTTGTATATTTTTTAGGGCATAAGCCACATGACTCTTACTGGACATATTTTTGAGGCACTTGTGCCCACCCATGTACTCTGATATTTTTGATATGCATATTTACATCTTTTTGCAACTTATGGATTACATCTATTTTACAAATGTATTTACTTGTGTGTGTGTGTGTGTGTGTGTGTTTTCTTACATTGTGCAATATGCCAATCTAATACATGATTAGTTATGATTTGATTCAATCTCCTAGGAACATGGATATACATAATGTAATCAAATATTTGTTCTAAGAGACGTACCCTAAGGAACCTTTGGTGTAGGGTAGGATCGTAAACGTGGTAAATCCCATTTAACTGGGACACAACCAGCTGAGCATCTAAGTAGACCCAGAGACGAGAGATACCATGAGACAAAGCGTCATGAAGCAACTCTAAGACTGCATTGTATTCAATGACATTTTTTGTGGCATCACCTAAATAGATACCTCCTGAAGATAGCAATTGGCCCTGAGGTGTGAAAACTACCCAAGCTGTAGAAGAAAGCCTCTAAGTGTGTTGGCTAGCACCATCCACGATCCAAATGAACACCTCTAATTCACTTGACATCTGCCACAATGAAAAATATGACATAAAAAATGACACGTCCATAAAACCAAAAAGACAAAAAATAAAACAAAAAATGTATAAGAACTATACATATGTATAAGAAGTCACCCAAGGCAACCCACCTACGAGTAATACTTCTTGAGGTAGAGCCCATTTCTAGGCTCCACCAAAGAATTTCCCTCAAATTCCACCAGACGATAAGTGCCCTTATTCAGAACCTCCTTCATGATGAAAGGTCTAAACCACTTGGGTTTGAACTTGCCTACCCCTAGGGGATCCTTATCTTGGTCATAGACTAGGATAAGGTCGCCTTCAGAGAAAATTCAAGGACGAACAAACCGATCATACTGAAACCTGACTTTTTGTTTGTGAGCCTCATTTTCCAAGGTTGCATCACGACACTGTTCATCGAGATGCTCGAAATATAATAAACAATCTTCAAGCGATGAAGTGTCTAGAAATAACTGTACTGCCAATTTTAGAGACAGGATCTGGCACTCTATAGGCAAGACTTATTCCATCTCGTAAATGAGTTGAAAAGGTGATAAACTAGTTGCAGTCTTAATAGACATTCGGTAGGCCCATAACGTAGAGTACAACATCAAATTCCAATTTGACTTGGCCGAATTGATCGTTCGTTGTAAAATAGTCTTAAGGGACTTATTCACAGCTTCCACTTGACCATTCACTTATGGGTAGTAGGGTGAAAAATGTTCTTTCCTCAACCCAAGATTTGATGTTAACTCAGACATCATTTTATTCTAAAAGTGACTGCCATGGTTAGTGACAATCTCTCTCAGGACGTCGAACCTTGCTATTATTTGGTTAAACAAAAAGAGAGTTGTTGTCTTGCCATCACCTTTAAACGTTGGCATAGCCTCGACCCAATTCATAAAGTAGTCTACTACTACAATGATATAACGGTGCCCCCTTGTTGAAGGGGGGTTGCATGTAGCGTAATCAATCCCCCACTTGGTGAAGGGATCAAATGTGATGACGAGAAACATGGGAGTGGGTGTGCCCTCATCTTCCGAGAGAATATCTGACATGGGTGTAACTTCTTGACTGATTCAACACAATCTTTGATTAATGTCGGCCAAAAGTAACTGCCTCGTAGAATCTTTTGAGTTGTTGCCAATCAATACAAATGACCGCCACATGCTCCAGTGTGGCAATCGTTAAGAAAAATTTCCACTTCTTCATGAGTGAGACATCGGCGAAGGATGCAATCTACACCTCGACGATACAGAGTGTCCTCAAGTATGAGATAGTTCTTGGCTTGGTGGCATATATGATGACAGTCATCACAAGAAGCAGAGGTGGGGCACTTCAAATTATAGAGATAGACTAGTATATCTCTGTACCAGGGGTCGGAAGACATGATCAAAAACATGTCTCCTTTGATAGGTGACTCTTCGGGTATAACATCACCCGATTCGACTGAAAGTTCTAAGATGAGTTCCACAAAGACCAGTGACTTTTTGGATTTCACTGAAAAAAAATCCAAGTCAAATTCCTAGAGGATAAATATCCATATACTGATCTTTCCACCAATTACATATCGTGTCAACATGTATTTAAACAGATTCACAACGACAATGATGGTGGTCTTGCAAAACAAGATGTAATGACGGAACCGTTGGACAACATGAACTGCTACTAGCGTAAGTTTCTTAATGTGGGAATAATTGAGTTCCGGTCCAACCAGGCCTCGGCTCAGGTAATAAATCACGTATTCTCAGAGAAGATCATCCTCCTGGACCAAGACCATGTTGATGGTCGACTCTGCAGTGACCAAGTACAATAAGAAATATTTATTATAATTGGGTGGCCAAAGCAGAGGGGTGGACTTGAGGGCATGTTTCAACGCTTTGAAAGAGTGTTGAGCAGCTTCATCTGAATCAAAAGGAACATCATTCTTTAGTAAACGCATGAAGCCCCTTGTGATCTCAGCATAGTTTGCGATGAAACACTGTAAAAATTTCAAGTTTCCGTGTAAACTTTGAAGCTGAGGGGCTGTGCATGAGGGAGGCAACTGAACTATCGTCTCAACCTTTATAGGATCGAGCATGATCCCTGTTGTCGAAACTATGAAACCTAGTAGACATCCTGACATTACGCAAAATCCTCACTTGTTTGGATTCAAGCGGATCTGGTAGTAGCGACATTGCTCAAAGATGAGTCAGAGGTGTGTGGGATGATCAGTTCTCTTATGATATTGTTATGCTAAATCATCCAGATAAGCCTCGACTATGTGTTTGAGATCATGGAAATCAAAAGACATGGCCCACTGAAAAGTAGCTCCAGCATTTTTTAGACCAAAAGGCATCTTCTGATAAGCGAATGTACCCCATGGACAAATGAAAGCGGTTTTGTGTTGGTCTTCAGGTTTGATCTGTATATGATTGTATCCTGAAAAACCATCCATGAAAGAAAAGGCCTCACAACCTGTGCATTCATCGACTATCTGTTCAATAAATGGGATGGGGAAATTATTTTTTGGACAGGCCTTGTTCAAATCATGAAAGTTTGTACATACATGAATCGTACCCTATTTTTTGTTGACTGGCATGGGATTTGACACCCATTGAGTCAATTGGTTGGGGTAGATGAAACCAACGTTAAGCAGTTTTTCTACTTCAGCCTTAATAGTTGTTGCTTTCTTAGGATTGACTGAATGAAGCTTCTTCCGGACCATCTTGGCATCAGGATAAGTCATGATTTCATGTTCGACGATTCTTGGATCTATGCCTAGTATTTCCTCGTAAGACCAAGAAAACACATAGCGAAATTATTTAAATAAATCCATGTAGATTCAAATCTCCTTGGGGGAGTAGTCCTCGCCGATGAAGACATTCTCCACGATGCCAGGGGTTCTACCGATGTCAATAGGTATCATTTTAGTGATGGTTTCCATATTTCCTTCAGTGTAAAGTGTGTGTGTAGCTAAAGGATTGATAAAACAAGACCTATCTCCAGTCATAGTCAAAGTGAATTCACCTACTTCAATTTTTCTTACCTCTGGGAGGAAATAAGATCTGTGATGGAGATCATCCCAGGGTTTGTCTGGACTAGTCATTGCCTCAATAATCGCCTAGATTGAGGGCAAGACTAAGTCTAAAGAATCAATATCGATGAGGGAACCTTGAGACCAAGTAGGCTCGAGAAATGGATCCAACTCTTGTGCGGGAGTTGGATCGGGGTTGGTGAAATATTGCTAGACTATAGAGTATGCAACTTCTTCCATGGACAAAGGCATGGCCATGCTTGTTAATATTATGGTAGTTGCGGGAGGTATTTACCCCCATGTGTGAAGATGACGAGAATGGAAGACTCCGGGAAGCAAGAGAAACCCTAATGAATTGGCTAATAACCCTAGAAGCCTTGTCGGCTCAAGAAGATAATTTATATTAGGCTATTAGACACCAAAAGAAGAAGTCAGCCATAAATAATAATAATATACTGAACAGACACATACCCATAAGGAGAAGTCGGCTCCAGCAAACTGGCAGGATTACTATAAATACAGGGCGCCAGTTCTCATTTGTAGCATCTCAGCAGTTGCAGACAAAGCCAATTCTGTGCAGCAGTTTCCCGGTTGGTGTGCACTGTAGTTGCAGTCTGGTGCACAGTTTTGGAGGAGGGTTGCAGGTGCAGCTGCAGCAACAACTAGTTTCAGTTTTGGCTTGGATATCTCTTGGCTAGGGTTTGGGACTATCTGATCAGTCTTTTGTGTTGCGCTATCCTTGGGGAGAGATGCGCTTCTCTTTGTTTGGCTATCTAGCCTAGGGTTTGCTTCCAGAAGAATTCTCATTCAAGGTTAAGGTGCTCGGAGGGAGGCTTCGACCTGTGGTTGGGTGACTAGGGTATCGTCAATGGTAAAATGAGCACACCATCTTCTATATTCTAACAGGTTATGGGCCCACACCCCTTCAGTCAGCCTAAAACACTGGAAGGAAACATAACTTCTAGACATTGAGCTCGTTGAGGAATTGTCGCTAGGGTTACTAGCAGGAGCAGTTTCCAAAAGCACTGCAACTAGGGTTACTAGAAGAAGCAGTTGCAAAAACCCTAAACCTCTTGTCGAGGCACCTTAAGTGACGATATTGACCTAATCTCTGGATAGATCAGTGCACCCTAGCCCAGTGCATCTCCTGGTACTCTCAGAAGGCCAAGACGTGAAGTTTGAATTTTTGGTCAAATCTAGGGTTTGACCAAGTCAAGCAAGCCATGAAAAACTCTATGAAGTATGAGAACAAGATAGATGGAGCCTCTAACTTCAGAGCATGGAAGACAAGGATTGACCTCATCCTCACTAAGAATAAAGTGCTGTATATTATGAAAGGAAAGATCGTGAAGCCAGAGTTTAAAGAAGGAGAAGAGAAGGAACCATAGAACGTTGCAGCTATGGAGAAGTTCAAAGACGTTGACATCAATGCCATGATTATCATAGTGGATTCTATAAAATACCACTTGATACCCTACATCTCCCATATTGACTCATCGAAGAATATGTACGATGCCCTAACAAATCTCTTCTCAGTCAGAAACATTGGACAAGTTATGAGTCTAAAGAATGAGCTCCGTGACATGAAGATGAATAATGACGACAACATAACATCCTACTTTGTAAGGATCTCCCATCTAAGAGATCAACTACAAGCTATTGAAGAGATCACTTCAGAAAAGGAATTGGTGAAAATAGTACTCAATGGTCTTCCCAAGACATGGGATGCATTTGCCGCAAGCATGAACACAAGGAAGGAGTACCCGACATTTGAAGAACTTTGGACTTGCTTTGCTCAAGAAGAATCAAGGATCAATGCAAAAGAGAAACCTCAAAAGAAGCATGATGATCAAGCCTTCACAGCAAGATTGAAGAACTTCAAGGACAAAAGAAGGTTCGATTCAAGAAAGAAGCCAAAACAAAGAAAATGTATTTCAGAAATACAGTGCTTCAACTATCAGAGGTACGGTCACTACAGGAATTAGTGTCCCGAGATAAATAAAAGGAAGGAGAAACATGAAGCATCGATTACCGAAGAAAAGGAACCTGCAAAGAAGACTAAGCAGGATGGAAGAGACTTCTTCTACTAAAAGGTAACAACACTCTTCTTATTTTCTTGTACATATCTTGTTTGCATTGTCTCTGTACATATCCTGTATATCTATCTCTTGGAAGATAATGTGTTCCAAGAAGAAATATACCTATGAAAGAACAACAAGACAAGGATGATTATCATTAGATAATACATATGAAAGGATGAAATATAAATCATGTGGAAGACATTACAAGATAAGACCGAAATCAGAATCAATCTTGAAGAGACTTAGAAAAAGAAAAGACAGAAAGAAGTCAACAATCGAGAGGAAACTAGAAAAAGACTTATGACATTCTATAGAAGACAACAAGATGGAAGCGTGGACTCTGTTAGACAAGAGAACCAATCACATATTGCAGAAGATAATAAGGATGCAGATGGAAGCGTGGACTCTATCACATATTGCAGAAGACAATAAAGTTGCATATGGAAGCATGGACTCTATTATATATTGTAGAAGACAATAAGGATGGAGATGGAAGCATGGACTCAGTCAGACGAAGGGAGCAGATTACATGCACTTATACATGAAGTAAGGATCAGGAGCGAGCTAATCCTATGATCCATTGAAGATGATGAAATGTATATATCCATGGTAGCAGTCATGAAAGACAGTACGTGTTCAACTCAACCGCAGAAGAAGACCTTTTCGAAGAGTAGCCTTAAAGTATTCCTGTTTGTCCATCTAGATCAGTGAACCAATGATGAAGGTAAGAAGTGGAATATCTAGGGCATGGAATCTATAAGAAACTCCATGGACCCAAGAACTAAATAAAAACATGAAGAAGAACATGAAGATTCCAAGAAAAAAGAATCAGAACAACCAGTCATTGTATCAAGAATCACAAGATTACCAGCCTAATATGAACTCACTAAAAGCAATCAAGCAGAAGAACCAAAAGTCGTGATGAAGAACAGTGTATGGAAAACCTATGAATGAAAGCATTGCAAGATCCAGAACCAGAGGCTCTCCTATATGGAGGGAGAAGACTATGATGATTGATTGTTCCAGTACACCAGACATATCATTGCATGAGCCATTATATCATTCGCAACATCCATGAGTTGGAACTCTACATCAGATAAATGCAAAGAATGTTCTCCAGAAGAAATTGAGTAAAGAGCGCATGCATAGCAATATCAAGACTTTGAGACATACCAGAAAGAGACTCCTATATACAGATAAGAAGAAGACAACTTGGTGGAGAACCTCCAGTGCACAGCAGAAGCGTGGTGAAGATTTCCTATAAGATCAAGATGACTACTCAGAAGATTAGATCTCATGATGACAGAAGAAGTACCACATGGATATGTTCCAGTTCTCCAACTATGATATACTCTATTGTTTAGATCTACATGAAGACTTCATAGTATTCCTGACGCAGGCTCTTTGTCACCCTCTGCCTCGGCAAAGGCCTCTACGCTGACCTCCCGGTATTAAGGATCGTTCAAATTTTACCCTCGAGCTGGAGTGGATCCTTCGATTCTCCACTAGAATCTCTATTTAAATTGACCCACAGATATTTTCTGCTCCTCGCAACCTCTAGGCCTGATCGTTGTTCCCTTCATGACAGGAAAAATGGAATTTTGGGCTTTGAGGTTTCGAAATCCTGATGTCACAACTTTTTCTTTCCGGTTTCCTGACCTCCACTATCCCGATATGCTTTAACTTCAGTTAGGCCCCTGGGCTAGACTTGTGGTCCACATGACCTCACCTTATATGACCATAGTCCTATCTCTTTTCAGGATTTTGAGCTTTTAGATGTTGATATGTATTTGACCCCTTGTCCTCAGGATCCCCGATCCTCTGAATCTCGATATGACATCAACTAAGAACCCCTTCGACCGTAAACATGATCAACGATCGTGATTGTTTACTAAACCAATGGCTTTGGATCTCCCTCGGGACTTCGGGGTTTCAAATGCCGAAATGAATTTGTCCTTGATTCTTCCAATCTCTCAAATTTTGATTTCTCGGTATGACGAAAGTTGGCCCCCTCCCGATGGAACTTTCCAACTTATCGGGATTTTGGACTTCACAATTCTGAAATGTGGATGCTTCCTGTCTTCAGTATCCATGAAACACTGAACCCCAACTTCTCGGATTTCCGCCACGCGTCCCAAATGGATGGATATTTCAGATCAAACCTCGGACTTCACCAAATTCAAAGTCAAAAGCGCTCACCTATGTGAGTCCTGGTGTCTGGATCTCTGAATTGGATGATCACGTGACATGCGTCCTTCCTCAAATCAACAGCTGCAATTCTTCCATTGTTTCAGGACTTATAAAGTCGTGACCTCTCGTCGTCCAGACCCCAATATCCCATACGCCGATATCCAGATGCACCAATGCCTTTTGGGACTTTCACCCTCCTATTCACGAAGTTAAACCTCGCGTAGCTCCTATCATATCCAACAGCTGATGGGTAATTACACCTAGATCTAACGGTCCAGATCGTCCCTCCTGTGCGCTCCTCTTACTCCTTCCTGGACGTGGGAAAAACCAACGGTCCAGATCTCCTTCCTAGTCTGATCAGATGCTACTATGCCTCCCATTGAGCTTCAGCGCCTTCTTCCTATGCTTGGAAAAGTTTCAAATGTCCAAAGGCCTCAACCTTTGCCTTTCCTCTGTGAGCTCCATGAATCTGAGTCCTCACCTACGCTCTCAATGACGTTGTTCCTCTTGAGCTTCTTTTCTCGAATCCCCAAATGATTCTGACTTCTACACTCCTACACAGTATTCACATGCACATAAAGGTGCTCTCCGTCCTGAGCTTTCCTGTAGCTTTGACCTCCAAGGAAACTCGTCCTTTTTCCTTTCTACCTCAAATGGAGAATTGGGATGCCCTCTTGGCTATCCTTCCCTCAAGAAACCTCTTTCTGAGACTTCCAGGGTGTTCAGCGACCCTGCGAAGGTCCCTCAGTGGATTCCTCCTCCAATACAAAACTCAACAGAGTTCTTTTCTTTTGCCTGTCTGCACACTGTCTCAATGCCCTCCTGGCAGAGTTATATGGAACTCCTAACAGTTCGGTCCTCTTCTGTGCACCCAATGCACCTGCTCAATTCCCTCCTGGCAGAGCTTCACAGAACTCCTCAGAGCTTCTGTATGCAACTGTGTTCTCCCTACACAGCCTTGCCTCCTGAGGTATTCAGCAACCTCACAGGTCTTTCTTTCGAGTTGTTGATTTCAACTTCTATGCCCACCTGGCACGCCTCTGTCTGACTCCGTAGAGTTCATAAATGTATCCTCTGTTCACAGCTATCAGAACCCACAGCATTCTATCGCACCCTCCTGGTGTGAAGCCGCAAAGACCTCTCAAGATTGAAGCCAAAACAACCCCTGCAAATGCATAAACATGACATACATTCACAACATATAAATAACACTCACAGGCATTCATTCAACACAAAAGTGTGCAGGAAAAACTATTGTTTATATATTAAATGGAAAATGCCTGTTTGTACAAGGTGTTCCCGAGCACGGCCTGTAACAAGGTCTCGACTCCTTCTCTTCTGCTCTCTACTTGCAGACCCTCTTCTCATTCTACTAACTCCTATCCAAATGAGATCGAAATTGATCATTTACATGAGGGGGCTCTTAGAGCGCTTCCCTCCAATCTACCTACCCTATTCAATTACATTGAATGGGTTGTCTAGTCCACCATCTGGATCTAGATATCAACCTTACAAACATTAAAGGCCTACCTACTCTAATGCCTGCACAAAGGCACGGCTCCATGGCTCAATAGCCTACAACATTAATTACATCCAAATTCAAAGATGATGATGAAGGTTGCGCCTCTCTTCATCCTTGAATGCATGCACACTGACGTAGCTGGCTGGCCAACGTGGAGAGATGCTCCTGCATCAATTCCAGACTAAAGTACAAGGATTATATTATCCATGATGAAGTCTATAAAGAAGAAAGTGATTCTCCAATACATATCCCCGCAGACGAGCAGATAAGCATACATTTTGGTAAAGCCTCTATTCAAGATGAAAGAACTTGCATACTCAAGCTAGAGCTCATGGAAATAACTCTCTTAGCTGGAAGGGAAGACTCTCCAAACTAGAAGAAGGTATGCAAACATTTATTTTTGTGATTAAAATAACTCTCCAGTTAGGAGGGAGCATTGAAAATATCATTTATCTTTGTAATTGAAAAATAGTCCAGATTGGACAGATGCTTTCCTGTTTGGAAAGTGGATTGATATTTCTAATGGACAATGACTTCCCATTGTAGTTAACATGGGAGGCAAATTGATTGCTGATGTATCATAGACAGTGACATCCCATTATGGGGAGTGGTCTAGGACAATCATTCTTCTTGGCAGTCACTCTAAGTAGTGGTCAAGTAGAATGGTTTGCCTCGTCGGGCAGTCCTTCTTTCGAAGTTCACAGTTGTGAGCAGTTTCAAAGAATCATCCATTTTGGAGGTTGATGTAGGACAGACATTCCTCGAGGGTTATATATTATCTCTAGGTTACACTTTAGTGTCAGAGGAATGGCCCAGGGTGGGGAATGGTCCAGACAGTTATTCCTCGAGGGTAGACTCATTCTCTCTAGGTTACACTTTGTTTAGTGTCAGAAGAATGGCCCAGGGTGGGGAGTAGTCCAAGCTTAGCAATCAGGGACACTTATTCCTTGAGAGAAAACTCATTCTCTCCAGGTTACACTTTGTTTAAGTGTCGGAAGAATGGCCCAGGGTGGGGAATAGTCTAGGACAGTCATTCCTTAGGGCAGACTCATTCTCTCTAGGTTACACTTTGTTTAGTGTCAGAGGAATGGCCCAAGGTAAGGAATGGTCCAAACATTTCTTGAGGGTAGACTCATTCTCTCCAGGTTACACTTTGTTTAGTGTCATAGGAATGGCCCAGGGTGAGAAATGGTCCAGGCTCAAAAATCATAAATAATCCTTCTTCCTTGGTTGAGAAGAATGGGGAAGATAGCCCATTTTTGATATTCTATATTGAGGGTAGACATTCTTTCAGATATCATAGACGTGAGTGAAAGATTGGCCCAGAGGATTATTGTTGATATTCTATACTAAGGGAAGACACTCTTTCAAGATCTCACAGACGTGAGTGAAAGATTGGCCCAGATGATTCAGTTTTTATCATAACATTATTTCTATGCAAATGAAGACTACTATGGTGGCATACATTCTTTCAGATCTCACAGACGTGAGTGAAAGATTGGCCCAAATGATATAGTTTTTATCATAACATTGTTTCTATGCAGGATGCTCTCAGATGTTTGTTATGAAGACTATATGATAGTATATGAGGACTACTGTGGTGAATATGTTTCACCGTTCGCAACCATACGTTGTTGATCAGGTACTTATGTATTACTTGATGTGGTATTGAACCACTGGATTGTAGTTATGTACTACTACGAATAGACACAGGTGTGTTCTATCCTCGTTCTAATTGCCTTGAAGACTATAAGCATTTTATTGTAGATAATGATCATTCAGATGAATGATGAACAAAGTTTTTCCAGACGGAAAACAGTTCACAGCTTTTACTCCTCTTGTATCACTCTACGGTGAGAGTGACTTATCCAACATCATATCTAACTACTCAAATGAAGTATGGTTTCGAGAGATGATGCAGCTGATGATGATGGTGATGCTCATGATCTAGTTATGAAATAGTCTAGATTACTATATTGATGCTACCGGGTAAATGGTATGTTTTGTGCTCGAGTCCATTACCTGTAAATACCTCTCTAGCTAGGAGGGAGTGTTAATATTATGGTAGCTGCGGGAGGTATTTACCCCCAAGTGTGAACCTGATAAGAATGGAAGACTTTGAGAAGCAAGAGAAACCCTAATGAATCAGCTAATAACCCTAGAAGCCTTGTCATCTCAAGAAGATAATTTATATTAGGCTATTATCCTCCAAGAGAAGAAGTTGGCCATAAATAATAATAATATACTGAATAGACACATACCCATAAGGAGAAGTCGGCCCCAACAAACTGGTAGGATTACTATAAATACAAGGTGCCAGTTCTCATTTGTAGCATCTAAGTAGTTGTAGACAGAGCCAGTTCTGCGCAGCATTTTCCCAGTTGGTGCGCACTGTAGTTGTAGTCTGGTGCGTAGGTTTGGAGGAGGGTTGCAAGTGTAGTTGCAGTAGCATCTAGTTTCAGTTTTGGCTTGGATATCTCTTGGCTAGGTTTTGGGACTATATGATCAGTATTTTGTGTTGTGCTATCCTTGGGGAGAGATGTGCTTCTCTTTGTTTGGCTATCTAACCTAGGGTTTGCTTCCGGAAGAATTCTCAGTCAAGGTTAAGGTGCTCGGAGGGAGGCTTCGGCCTATGGTTGGGTGACAAGGGTATCATCAATGGTAAAATGAGCACACCATATTCTATATTCTAACAATGCCATGGTGCCCTGTCCCTTCAATCATAGATTATCAAGAAGGAAGATTCCACAGATCATCAAAGTAGGTCATACGGAATGATGAGACTTGAAATATTTCAACCTTAGGTTGGTCTGGGATAGCCGACATGAACTTATCGTCACTGGAAGGAGGTAGGTAATCAAAATTACCCATCAAAGGTGGGCACAAACCAACTCCTATGTTGACGATGTCGGGTTGAGGGTTATCAATCATCGGGATAGTGGATGCCCCCGATGAAGGGTCAGGACGGGAGAAAGATAATTGATCAATGGAAGCAATCCATCCCTCATATGTAAATAGCAAGACCCAAAAATATGTAGCGACCACTGCTTGCATAGCATAGGCCCAACTCCTTCCTAACAAAATATTGTAGTCGAGAGACGCATTGACCACTTCAACCTCAATGCACATGTTCTTCCCCCCTAACTGCACGGGGAAAGAGGGAATGATTTCATGTGGTTGGAATGAATGACCATCAAAAGTGGTAAGAAGAGTAGGTGACAGAGACAAAATGGGTTGGCCAATGGCCTTCCAACATGCCAAAGAGATCACGCATGTTGAGGCACCCTCATCAACCACCATGTGAAAAATGTTCCAAGTAAATTTTTTTGTGGTGTAAGCCAGTACTATCTGAAACACCACGTGGTAAGGAAGACGAGGTTTTAAGTTAGTCATATCAAGCATGATAATTCTTGGATTACAAGTCTCAGCAGATCGTAAGGTAGCTAACAAAGCCTTTCTCTAGGAAGGGAAGCTTTGGAGTACTTCCAAAGGAGACATTTCACAAGGGATTTGAGACAAATCCTCCACCACAGAGTAGCTATGGGTGGTCCTTTCATTTGGGTTGTGGGAAGCTTTCTTGAACGCACCTTTTGGGATGCATTTCATTTTTTTGCCTAATGTCTTCTCAATATGGAGAGGAAGCGATGGGTTTTCGGCTTCTTTACCTTTCTCAGAGGTGTTTGGCATTCCATAGTCATGTGTCCTAGTTTCTATGTCAATGTTACCTTTCATCATGTACACATTCACGGATGAAGGATTACTCGAAGACGAAGGGGGCCCTTGGTTGCCCCCTTCTGCACTCACAAAGGTTTGAGTTAAATTTTTCCCATGTGGAAATGGGTGTGTTAACATGGCAAGCTGCTACTGTGCCAATAAAAGCTGAGGGCATAAGTGAGTTGGGTGGTCTTCCATGCAAAGATTACATGGATGCTTCAACTTCTTATTTTCTTTGTTTCCCCTGCCAGCATTATTGGTGGGTTTCTTATCCCCCTTACCCTTCTTTCATTGTTTCTTATTTCCATCAGGATTTTGGGTGGCCTTTGAGTTTGTTGATTGCACACTGTGTACATATGACATTTGAGTAGGGGGAGCAGTCGAACCAGTGGTCTGGCTGGCCATTGTCTGCTGTATTGAAAATTGTTGCAATTGATTCAACAGCTAATCAGCGGGCTTGGCTTGCACTGAACCAACAATACCATCAACATGTGGTCCATATCTCTGTCTAGTCTTGTCAAGTATCAATTGTGGTGCATCTGGAAAAACTTCGTAAAGTAAACTAGACTGAGAGTAAATCAACTCTAGCTTTTGAGTTCTCATTATCACTTCTTCTTCTAAAAAGACCCCCAAGGTTGTGACATCTTTAGATAACTAGGGTACCAAAGACTTAAGGAACCACTCGAGTAGAAATGTTGGTGGGAATGGTACTTTTATCAAACTCTTATGGCGTCTCCATTATCGTATGTGATTTGAGATATGGTCTGCTTTTGTTTTCTCAAAGTTGGCCAGCAACTCAGTGTCGACGTCGTATCTCACAGGTAATTGAAAATGGTTTAAGAAAACCATTGCCAATTCACCAAAGGTAGAGTATCTTGAGCGGTCGAGCTCGATGTACCACTTCGCAGCACTCGCTCAATGAGTTGGACGAGCACCATAGATGTAAGGTGGTCACATGATCGCTTGGATCTTAGTTAGGCTTAGCTTCAAACTTTGGAATGTCCGAAGGAAACTTGGTTGGCATGGGGGGTCAATGTGGATCATGACAGATGGGGTTGTTTAACAACCTTGTCAAGTCTAGAAAGTGCAGGGTTGCCAGAAACAGTAATTTGGTTTGTTGATTATAACCAGGGAAAAAAGAGCCTGGAGTTTGTCTAGCACCAGGTTGCCAGGAAAAGTTAGGTTGTTGGCTAGGGTTCTGGTAATAACCATGGTCATGACCAGCATATGGATTCTACACTTGTTGAGACTTCATTGGCGAACTCCCGTAATAGGACGTAAAGGGTTGGGCTTGCATCTCATTCCAAGGATTTTGGGAAGCGTTTCCCCCTACCGATTCGATAAACATAGGTGTTGAGACTTGCTCGGGGTTCCATTGACTATGGAAGGGGTTACTCCCGATCATCATCCCTAACAAGGGAAGTGATCCCTACCATGGATTCCATGGTCCTTGTGAGGAAGGGATTCCTAAGTTTTCCCCTTGTGCAGGAATAGTTCCCTGTATAGGATTTTGTTGTCCATAACCGAGGTTTCCCCTGACCGAGACGACAGTTGAAGAGAAAGCATTGTTACCAAATGCGCCGAACAAAGAGAATGGTGTTGAACCTACCGGCATGCTATAAGAAGGAATTCCTTGACTACCTGCTCCAAATGAAATAAATTTTACGTTCCGCCCGACGGAGTGCTGGTGAGAACCGCTGAGCGAAGGGGAAGAAGGAGGTATATGACCCCCTCCATAAGGGAAATCGTTATATGGAGCATAAGTGCCCCCCATGGATCCTTGCAAAGGAGCATTTGAGCTCCCTACCCCCAAACCTAAATTCTGTAGAGTGGAGTAGGAAAGGACAGAGTTTGTATCAAAGCTAGGCATCTTGTATGAGAATGGAGGGCATGTCGCACTCTGGGTGAAAGGAGCAGTGATTTCCTCCATAGATGGAATCAGACAATTGCCCGAGGTAGAGGCAGTCGAGACCATAGTGGCCCATACCGACAACGGTTGGTTAGGAGGTGGAACACACCCTGTAGTGAAAACCATAGAGGGAATATGAGTATTCCCTAAAGAAGTAGCAGCATTTGTTTCCATCGTTGCTTCTGACACTATCTAACGCTCGTAAGGTTGAACCTGTATGACGATGGGCACTAATAGATCAATTATTGGAGGGTTATATGGACCAAGAGCTTCCACTCTGAGGTTAGAAATGATTGGTTCCTCCAGAATCAAATGTTATCCTCTCGAATATGAGTCGGGCATAGTTTCCTGTAACCCGGTCGCCTCAAAAGACCCTTTCTAGTCTAGTTTTCACCTTAGCAGTGGCGAGGGTGGCTTGAGATCAACCAGTGGCAGGCCCAAAATCCTTCGCAACCAGAGGATCTCCTGATCCTCCACTGTGTGAGAATATCAATGACACACTAGAGATTTCTATAATCGTTTAAAAACCAACACACACTAGAAAAATATCCTATGAGATAAGACAAGCAGATCACTAGCTAGTAGGAAGAACAATTACACCAACCAATACTAGAGAAACTTACCGGTGCAAGTGCAACTTGAATACAGAATCACCCTCCGGGTATGCTCTGCAAAGTGTGGCCCAATGTCTGCCCTAGGTACCACAGTATAACCTCGTATTCACCTGTGTAAGTCACTAAGATAAAGGCAACTAGGTTGCCAATGCATGAACAATGAACAGGCCGATACAATCGACAGTCGGGTGGATCGTAATGAGAAGGGTATCGAGCCCAAAACCTATCAAGGGTATCGAAAGAAAGTGTTCCAAAATATGACTCAGGAACTTGAACGAATTCGACACCCATGAATCTCCATGGAAAATGCGATCAACGGAATCCCAAGATAAGCCATCTATATGCATTCCCCACTACACTTGGTCCGACTTTGGAGGGGTTATCTCCGCTACCTTTCCGCATGCGACCTCGTGTTTAGCCCATGTGTTAGAGGGGGGTCTCGGATAACTTTAACGATTACTATACTTTCAAGCACTCCCTAGATTAGACTTTTATGTTTGTTTTTGTAGCCTTGAAGAGTTTCCTCTCCAATCCTAAATAAAGGCTCTAGCCTAGACTAACTTGATGGACCCTACAAACACAAAGTCTAATAACTTTTAATTAAGCGTTAATTTTAGTGGTTGTCTTAAGTCAAGAGGAATGGAAGTGAAACCAGTGATGTTCTTTAAGAGACGAAAGAGAAGAGCATAAGATTAAAATGAAAACAAACTACTTCTTCTTCACAAATAAAGATTTGCCAAATTAAAACTCTTTCACCAAACTTTTCGTAACTACTTTTCTCATATCTTTAAAAAGAAAAACTTAAAACAAGATTTTGCTTGACTATGAGCTACATAATGTCCTAAGCATTAAGGTAAAGAACTTAAGAAAACTTTCTTTTTCCTTGATAAATGAAGAAACTAACCTAAATTACTTTACCAAAAAAAGATATGATTTTTTTTTATTGTTTTATGCTTCAAAATAAGAAATCTGAAAATGAATTATTTTCTTTTCTTCTAAAGAAAAGAAAAAAGAAAAAATGACGACAAGTCAAGACCAAGAAATGAATTCAGGCCTAATCATAGATCGTAGGGAGTCACTGACAATACCAAACAGGAAGATCAAAACAGACTCACAAACTTGTCTAAAAATCTTATTAAAGAAAACACAAGAAATCTTTTGATAAGAACAAAGCTATATTGAAGTCAACCATAGGATACAGACTGCTATAAAAAAGACTAGGACTAGATCAAGAAAACACCTGATAAGTGTGACTTCTGACAATGAAGAGGATGACTGCCTCTAAAAACAAAAAAATCTCAACACAGGCACGCTACTGACACTTCAGCAGCCAGCGTATGTACATGGGTTGTCCAAAGGCAGGGCGCGTATGTACACATGTAGGCCCACTAAATGTCGCGTACACCTCTGTAAATCTTAGAAAAAAAAAAAAAACAACAGTCCAGCACAGACAGGGAATACTGGTATGGATGACTAGAATCCCTCAAAGACACAGAAGCTTACAGAAACTCAGAAAACAGTAAATGAACTGATTCAAAAACACCCAAAGAAAAATCGCCAAAGACCCTAGAGGATTCCCCAGTATGGTCACCAATTCTTCTATAGCGGGAAAACCCCTCTACGGACTACACTAGGGTTCTAAAATGTAGGCAGAGCCAACCGTCTAAAGTATCCTAATTTTAAAAACAATCCTGACATAACCCCACAATCATACATAGAACGAAAAATCCAGGGATCCGGTAGGCCTACCTTGAACTTTGTGTTCGGTGTCGATCCCTTTGCGCTTAGTTGTTTCTTGACTGCAGATCTCCTCCCAAATCCAACCTGCATTCACCAAAATACAAACAAGAAACTACTAGCATTCATTTTATATAAGTATTAGTGGGTTAGACATCATAATAAAAATGTAAACAAATCATAAATATTTAAGACATCATTTGGTGGGACAGAAAAAGTATTTCTTTATATTAATCTCACAAAAAGTCA
Source organism: Picea engelmannii (assembly GCA_009831015.1). Classification (NCBI taxonomy): domain Eukaryota; kingdom Viridiplantae; phylum Streptophyta; class Pinopsida; order Pinales; family Pinaceae; genus Picea; species Picea engelmannii. Next base: position 626,855 of record ML788623.1, read on the forward strand.
CTTACAATATGAGACAGGAAACTGCTCCTTGAACTCAGTCCTAGGCTCCTCTTCACCATGCACCAACTTCTTCCACATACTCTTCTCCTCTTCAATTCTCTCTAGGGAAATGGCAAGGTTTTTCAAAGGAGGAAGAAGGAATTCTGGCTCAGACTCACAATTTGGTTGCAAAATATTGGGGCAAAGGGGGAATACTAAAATGGGAAGATTTTTTTTACTCTCTTGCTTCTCCTTTTTGAATGGGACCCCAACCCCTTCTTTTATAGGCCAAAAAGGGATAGGTATTCAGTTGGGTGACCGGCTATGGCCGATCAAACGGTTTAGGAAACTTACCTGAAAGTCTGTAGTCTTCTGTCGCTTTCTATTTTTCATGCTTTTGTGAGTGTAAGCAGGATATAGTGGTTCAACAAGCATTTGTATGCACGAATTAGTGGTGTAGGGTGTATACACCTTCAAAAATATGGTTTTTAGAAGATTCGTTCAGTGATGGGATGGAAAAGATAGAAAGTAAGATGGCATGATGACAGGTATGCATGTCTGGTGCAATTTAGGGTTATAACAGAGGGAGTGAAGATGCATCAGAAGAATATCCATACAATTTTATATTGTCCCATTCCCAGATGAATTACATATATGTGAGGGTTCTTTGGGTATGCATCTATTACAAGCACTTTGTGAAATGCTTTTCACAATTGGGTGCATCATTGACAGAGCTCACCAAGAAGGGAGTATTCATATGGTCATAGGAAGCACGTGCGACATTTAACAGGATGAAGAAGGTGATGAGAACTTTCCCAGTATTAGCACTTCCATATTTCTCACATCCATTTGTACTGGAGTATGACGCATTCGGTGAGGGGATATAGGCAATATTGATGCAGAATTTCCATCCCATAGACTTCGAGAGAAGGGAGATGAGGGAGCTAGAGAAGCTCTATCCTATATATGACAAGGAGATGTTGGCCATCATGCATGCATTTTCCAAGTTTAGACAACCCCTGGTGGGAGGACGCTTCATTGTTAGGACTGAACACAACATCTTGAGTTACTTCCTAGAGTAGTAGGACCTAAATGAGAGGTATTAGAAAAGGGTGAGTAAGGTAAAGGAATATTATTTTGATATTGAATATGTAAATGGGAAGAAGAACATAGTTGCAAACACCCTATCTAGGAGACCTACAACCTTCTCCATGATAGAGATCACAAAATACTGGAATTCCATTCTCTTGGTGTATTACTCTAGGAATACCTTCGCTTGTGAGATGATGGAGGGTACTATTCAGGATGACAGGTACAGGATAATCAATGACATTGTTTTTCCTTGTTTATTAGTCATAATTAGTCATTATCCATTATCCTATATTTTAGGGGAGAATATTCCACCTGGAGAATATTCTCTTTCAGTTGACACTTTGATTTGACTAGTTGAGTTTAGTCTAGATGCGGAATTGGTTTTGTCACCATGAAAAATTGGGATCATCACCATGATAATGCACACTTTCCTTGGGATCATCACCATACTGGAACATTACCCTTGATTCCTTGATCTACTCCTCACTACACTCTTTTCAGTCAGTTAACTCAACTAGGTGGCAGTTCACTCTCGTAACTTCCTAAGAGACTAGACTAGGTGGAAGTTCACTCTCGTAACTGCGGGTGTGTGTCCAAATCACTCTTGACCACCACTATGGTTCATTGGTTCTCCTCCCATGCGCATTCATTGAGTTGTGTAGACTATATCATGTGTAAATTATTCATTATTCATTACGGTTAATGAGAATTATTCCATTCTTTCTCTCCTTCTTCTTTCTCAATTTCTCTCTACAAATGTGTGTAGTATTTTCTAGCTAGATATATTCTGTGCAAGTTCAACACATTTACTGTTGGCATGTTTTACAGGAAGAGTGTGTTTGTCATTGATGGCAAGAAAAACAACGACAATGGAAAACAGGAAAAGAATAAGCTCAGGAGGAGGAGCGAACAATATGCAGAGATCAAAGCAGTTAAGGAGGAGGATCATGCCCATCAGATCTACAAGCTAGATCAACGACAGGGATGAATTGCAGAGAGTGAAATTAGAATAAAAAAGCTCACTATTTCTAATCCCGCAATCAGTCTAGATAGTCAGATATCATAAACCCAAATATCGACAATCGTGGTTGATCTAACAAACGATTGGATTAAGTTGGATTAAGTCATGACCGTCGGATGCGCAACCACCAGATCAACGGTAGGGATTGATTACAGAGATCTAAAGGAGAATTAAATATCATGTTATTTCCAATCCCTCATGTTAAGCCCTAATATTGGATCATTACCCCTTAATTGGGGCATATTAGATTAGTAATACCCCTTAATTGGGGCATATTAGATTAGTAATGTTATTTTATTTATGCCAGCTTTAGGCCATTAGTTGTAATTATACCTCCTAGTCTCCTATATATACCAAGGATACATTTTCATTTTGAATCATCTTGTACTTGAACATTTAAGTGGGGTAAAAGGAGGTTTCCCCCTCGAAGAGGCTTATTATCTAAAATTATCTCTTTTTCAAGGCCTTGAGTACTTTTCCTGAGGTTTTTCTATGCTATATTGATGTCTGGTTCTTAACATATGGTATCAGAGCTCAAGGTATTGGGGTTTCACTGCTACATCTGAGACACCGTGGAATTTTCGCTATAACATTTTTTCTACAATGTTTCATAAGGAACGGCTTGGAGGATAGTTAGAATATGGATCAAGGTACGTTGGGTTCAAAATGCATCTCCTAAGGAATTATACTTTCGTAGATACATCCTATAGAAGATAGGGTTCTGGAATCATCCTGAAATGAGTCATTGCGGAATTTTTGCTATAAAAACGTTTCTGTAACATTTCAGACCCTGAAATCTGGAATCCATTTACAAAAATTAGTAATGTATCTGTGGTAAAACTTTTAGCTTCTAGGTCATCTTAAATTTGTAGATACACCCTGTGTAATATAGGGTATCTGACTAGTCCTATTGACTAGTCTCAAGAAGGTGTTCCAGGTAAAACAATCATAACTTATTCCTAGAGTATCCAAATTGCATGGGATGGGTTGCATTGGATCATGGACAGTCTGTAGTATTTTGGGTGTGAGTTTCAGAATTTTATAGCAATTATTTTTTTGCGGGGCACACTATACAAGTGAGATCTCCTGGAAAGGCCAAAAATCGGAAAGTTGTGGGGAAGCTACCGTAAATTCCACTTGGCACATCCAATTTTGATCAGACATGTGGCATTGCAGAGAAGAAATATCAGAGAAATACATAAGATAAAGTTTCATACCCAGAAGGGCCAAAAATTGTGAGATACAAAAGAAGAAATATTGTCTAGCAGAACCACCTCAAAATCAAGGTTCAAAAGTGATACTTGGCCAACATGCCACCCAAAAAGGGAACTTCTACACCAAATAAGCCTCTAGAAAATCCTACTTGGACTCTTGATGAAGGTGAAAAAATGCATAGGGACATAAATGAACTACAAAATAAGATGGATTCAATGGAAGCTAAGATGGATTCAATGGAAACTAAGATGGATTCAATGGAAGCTAAGTTGGATACTAAGATAGATTCAATGGAAGCTAAGTTGGACACTAAGATAGATGGTTTAAAAGGGGAGATCATGGAAGTATTGAAAAATTTCATAACAGAGAAGACACCTGAAAGTGA